>BJCM01152039.1:0-19297 GCA_018326385.1 Flaveria bidentis
AAAAAACTAAAATAAGCATGAAACTATTGTAAATCTCATTATACTTACTTTCTTATTTCTTTATATTATTAATAATAATATTAAATACTAATAATATTACTCATACCATTTACAAATTAAAAAATATATAATTTAATAATTTAAAAACCTATTTTTTTATCAAAAACACACTTTTTAAAAAGAAAATTTTTATAAAATACAAAATACAAAGAAATTTTTTAAAAAATCATTTTTATTAAAACAATATATTTGAAAATTATAGTTTTTTTATAAAATAAAAGTTTAAGAAAAATAAATTATTGTTTATTTACTTAAAGTAGTTATTTATACGTACTTATAATCATATTTTATCATAAAGCATGATTTTATAATCCATTTAATTTTATCAATAACTATTTAATATTTTATTTATTCAATTCGTGTATTACACGTGAACTAACCTGGTATTAAATATTATCAAATAGTAAAGAATATTACATTAGAGGTGAAAGTAATCATTAGAGAAAGAAAAAGTAAAAGAAAAAGAAATTAAATGAAAAATCAATAAAGATGACATCCACACACTATGACACTACTAACCAACTTTTGATATTATTATTGATAAAAAGACCAACTTTTTATATGTTTCACTTTAAATTTTGTACACCACGTAATAATTGTAAGTGGTGAGGTTGAATGCATGTTAAAAATCAACAAAACTCGTAATAATTAGAAGTAGAAAGTTCTCTCCAATTATGTTGTAAAAACAGATTAGTCATGATACGAAAAAACACATTCATCAAAAATGTTAGACATCAACACGGTATGATAATTAATCGTATTATGTTTTTCAAAAACAAACACAAATATGTTTATGACATATTTATAATACGATAAAAAATCACATATTTAATTAAATAAAAGTTGTTAAAACTTCATTAAAGTCTTATTTAATACATATATGAACATATGTGAAACAAAATCCATTTTTAATTAATATATCGCATACAAGGATTAAGGTTTACAGAGACATGTTTTTATCTTTTCTTTAATAGGAAAAATATAAACATGTCATTAACATGTTAATAGATGTTTAACTTGTTTAGACAAAAATTAGTCATTTTAAAACATGTCAAATTGTTTTTACATGAAAGTTGTTAAGCTTAAACCTAAATTGTTGAACTCCATATCGTTTTGTGTCGTATAACAAGTCTATGTCAGAAATTGTAGGTCATATCTCCTATGCAAATAACTACTACATATCTAGCTTAGCATTCTAGTTAATTTTAATCATTTGATTTATCTAACAAAAAAGCATGTGCAATTATAGGGTAAAATGTAAAGAAAAGATGAGACTAGGTGTGAGATTGGGTAATTCCCCGCCTAGAGATGTACAAATCGAGTTGTAAACAGGCTTAGGTTGGATCAACAGAAGTCGAAACTTGTTTAGGTTAGGAGAAGGACCATGTTTAAATCAGGTTGAATAGCATTTGAAACCAAATTGAAATTAATTTGGTTCGGATTCTATCAGGTTGAATCCGATTCCCCCTTTAAAAACTTGTCTCACACCTATGGATTGTGTCAGATTGAAACACTTTTGATAACTGAACTGGGTCTAGATATTAGTTTCGTTTTCAAACCGGTTGTTTTCGATCTCTAGCCCCACCCCCTTTCTTATCACTTGCTATAATAAAATTCCTTCCGGTTAGTATGTTCACACTAACAAACAAAATTATTGATTCCTCCGATATCCAATCAACTAAAAGACTATTGATTCTATGTTCCGACTAATTATTTCCACAAAATAACAATGAGCAAAAACGGTACTTACAATAATCAATACAAATTTTATTTTAATAAATAACATTTTCAAAATTAGAGTAACCTAACAAAACTATCATATATATAGATATTAATAAAAAAATAATTCTTTTGTCATTTGTTATTTTCTTAAATCATCTTTTTGATATTTATTATTATTTTTTAAATATTTTCACTTTATTTTCCCTCCAAAAGGTTATTAAAGTAATTTAAACATACAAACAATTTTTCTTTTTTCATAAAAATTAATTTGGTCAATTGATACATTTTTCTCTCTCATCTATATTTTTTTAAAATGAAAACTATGTTTTTAATAATAATAAATTTTATTAAGAAAATTAAAATTCATATTTTTTCTAAAACATTAAACCTTTTGAAACAAAATATTTTAAATCAGTCATTTTATAAAAATTAATTATAAAAATATGGAATTTTCTAAAATCAGTTTTATTAAAACAACTAGAATAATTACAAACTTGAGTTTTTAATAAACAAGATTTTTATAAACAATAATTTTTATAAGAAAATCTTAAAACAAATATTTAAAAATGAAACTCTTTAGATAAGAGAGTTAAAAATAGTATAATTTTTTTATCTCTTGAACAAGTACGTATATATAATTTTGTATATATCTTATATTAAAGTATCGTACTGTAACTTTTCGTGTTTATTACTAACTATAATTCATTTAATAAATGAATTTCTAAACTATCTATATATCTATCTATTTATAACATATCTATTATTTATTTACTTGAAATAGCTATGCATATGCAATTATAATCATATTTTATAACATGGTTTTATAATTCATAAATTTTTATTACTAATTATTTTATTTATTCAACCCGTGTAATACACGGGATACTACCTAGTTCTTTATATAAATAACGTATAGACCATGTTTTTATAGGGCTGTCTTTTCAAGTTGGTGTGACGTTCTGATGAACCCGAGTGCCAATCTATTCGACTCGCTTATGATCATGCGTCATTGGTTTTGCATACGTTGATAGACGTAAGAGAAATAAAAGTAGACAAGTAGACCCAGCTTCTAACAAGCGAAATCGAAGATGTAGAAGCACTTATGCTATGGTAAACGTAAGAGACACGTACACTTGAACACAATATGACTTGAGTAGATGTGATCTTCAACCGTCATAGTAGTCTCTCTAAATTGTTTGAGATCCTATTGTTTTGCGAACACATCTATTGTCAAAAACTATTGCCGAAAATGTCCAATCAGTTTATGCAATCCAATTATTATGATCCCCCTAAAACCTTTCTTTAGAACCCCCAAATTATTGCTATAGTTGAGTTACTCATTTTATCGATTTGTAGATAGGTTCATTATACAACTTTTTTTTTCTGGACCCATGAGAAAAAGTGAGTTTCATATTGCTTTTTTTGGGAAATGCTTCTCAATTTTTAACTAATGTTTTATATGTAGTGCTAGTTTTTAAGAATAGCAAAGACACATTTATCTAACATTACTCATAATCTACACCATTGTTTCAGAGCTTGAACGCTCAATCTTATAAGAAACATCATTATGTACGCCACTAGATATCATCGGCTACAAACTTTTGGTACGATGAGTCAGGGAGTTGAGGAGTGCTAGTCAGTTGCCCAATATTGATTCAGTGTAAGCAGTTAACAGTTTAGCACACAGTCTAATCTCAAAGTCGAAACAAAACGTCAACCAGTCCAATTGCTAAAGCCCATACAAACCACAACACAAGCAGTAGACCCACATGCGAAAAGAACAAATATAGTAGGGGATTTCTGGAGACTTCCTCTCACTAATACACATGACACAAGTACACAAGAAGCAATTTCAAGAAAGTATAGCGTCTTCTCAAAGGTCTTTTCTGTTTGAGTTGTTTGGTAACTTTTGAATGATTAAATACTGAACTAATAAAATGTCTGAAACATTAAAAGCTACTATATCGTTTAACTTTTCAAATGCACATGTCTGATCCGCACTAGTATAATGTTTAACCATTCAGAGGCAAATGTCTGACTCATTCAGACATTTATTCGCGAAACAAACAGTCTGAACCATTAAATGATGAACTATTCAAACATTTGAACCATTAAAAAATTGATTAAGAGACTGTCAAACAACCCCTAAACTTTTCAAACTACTTGTAAATTTCTAATAACTAATTAGTTAATATATCATTTACCAATACCTGCTTTACTTGTACAGCACTGATAACAAACCAAACTGCAAGTGAACAGAAGGATGAAAATGCACCGTAACCAAAACTGACCCCTCCAAGATTGGCAAACCCTTCGCAAATTGCGGTGGCAATGGTTGCACATGTGTAACGTACGTTCTTTAATAATACTAGCAGCTGGTTTATTAACTATATGATAAAAAATAACTATATATGGTGTTGCAATGAGACTGCTGTGGTGCAACAGCCATTGGAGATCTCTGCAGCATCCGAAGCATTCTGTGAGTGTGTTCCATGTGTAAGATGCAGGCAAGACCTACTTTGAGTGCGGTGAATGTTGCTTATGCGTGATAGATGACACAAACACCGTGAGGGTTGTATGTGCATGAGTTGTAACATGTATTCAAGTGGTTTAAAGATTACAAAAAGATACAAATCTTCTTGATTTCTGCTTGTAAATTACTTCTAGATATTGTGTTAGTCCTAAAATAAGCACGTGGGATCAGTTTTGAGCATTTGAGCTACTATGTGCGTGTGCTTTGATGTATGAAGTTTGTGTTTAGCTGCTATCTGTGCCCATATAACCCATATGTATAAGTGACTGTTCAATGTAGAACACGATAAGGATTTGCAGATGCATATTTTCATGGGTACATAGATTCTTAACACATGTCAATGAAGTACTGCAAAATCAGCATACGAGTTCTTGCCACTACCCATATCTTGATCATAAAACCTCAGTGTGACTTCTATTTCAAACTTGTAGTTTGGAGTTTCATCCACAGAAATACAATCAATGAGCTTAAATTCAAAGTTTTCAACATTAAATATACACTTACACTGCAATCTGGCTGTGACTTTATATCACAGAATAATGTCATCAATGCTGAAAGTCTGAAACTTGAATGAAGATTTATACACACCACTTAGCAACTTCAGTTGCTTCTTCCAGAAACTGTTATATAATACATTAAAATTTAAAACCATAGCAGGTATGGATTACTTTATTCTATTGCAGAATACTAAGAGATCATATTCATATTCATTTTCATATTCATATTCATATTCATATTCATAGCACATTCTAGCTATAACTTATAACTGCCCTAATTTCTTAAATTTCTGATCCAAAACCATAACATACACATAAATTGGTTGTTCAATAGAGTAATTCCCAAAATAACACAACTGCAAGTGTTCATAACTTCATATGATTGACAAAATGACATACAAGGAGAACTGAAATCAAACCTCAGATTTCTGATTCAATTCGACGAACAAAACAGCGTAATCTGTTCACGGAAGCTACGATCCTTCGGCCTCAAATCTCTCCTCACGTAACCATTAGCAACCTCATGAGTATACGACTCAAACCCTACCTGACCACTCCTCCGCCACAAGTCCTCCGCAAAGCTCCGGTGAGCATAATACGCCTCCGCCTCCACCACCAGTCTCCGGCCACCGTCTCCGGCGTCACAAACCTCCGGACACACGGCGATCGGAAGCCTCTCGTAATGTCCAAGGGTGATGCCTTCGAGTACATCGAGGCGGCGGAGGCCGGCGGCGGAGACGGAGTACAGCTCGCCGCGGACGCGGTGGCGGGAAGCTCCGGCGAGGTTCAGGAGGAACGGAACGCCGTAGGGGCCGCGGACGAGCGGGAGGCGGAGGTCGGTGACGTAATTGCCGAGGAAAACGGCGTCATTTTGGGAGATGAGATCTTGCATTAGCGTGTGATTAGCGAAACCTTGTTTGAGAGTGCCGTAGGAGAAGATTAGGGTTTGTTTTGGTGCATCGAGGGTGGCGCCGGAGATCGTCATCGTTTTCCGGCGATTGTACCGATGATCGGTGGTTGCCGGAGGAAAAAATGTGTGGATGTTGTTTGTTTCAAAGTATTATAATTATAATGAAGAGTACTAATAAGGCAAATTGAAATGGGCTTCAAAGAAGAGGCCTTGAAAATACTAAATTATTAGAAAGATTACACTAATAAGAATCTAAATATAATAAATTACTAAATAAATAATTAGAATTTTGGTGTTATCTTTCTATTAATTTGGAATTTTTAAGGCCTCTTCTTTGAAAGCCCGGGCTTAAATTGGCCTTGGTGCTTTTATGAGTGTTACTTGCTACAATTATATATACTAACATTTATATTTTTTTATTTAATTTGCTTTCATCAAATAATTAATTTACTTTCTGATTCTGTTTTTCAATTCCTAAAACTTTTATATTGACTATCTAGTATTTAATTTGATTATCTTTATACAAGACAAATATATTACATGTAATGTATAGATTTCTAGCTTTAATACAAGCTATTTAACTATGCTAGAATTGTCACATTATTTAAAATAGGGAATTTTTTATTAGGTGTGTGTAAAGTTGGTTATGTGTTGTTTTTGTCATCTTTTATAATCATAACCAATTAGTATTATAAGCACTTTTATAACCGTAATCATAACCGAATGATAGGTTATGACAGAGTCTGTTACCAGTTGGTTATGAGTTGGTTTGGTTAGATAAAACATGCACAGTTGCCTTTGGATATGTTTTATGTGACTTTTTCAAATTGTAGGTATTGTATTTATATGGTTAAATGGAAATTCTGAATAAGTACAATAATACTTGGTTTTAAATCATTTAGTAACAAACATATATTAAGAAGACTCTAATATAATAACATGCATATATGATGTAGTGAAAGAGTGCACACTCACCATATATATAATATATAATATATTTAAAAGTGATAAAATTAGAACGAGCTTTATATGGACTTAAAGTTTTTCCGGTTTAGGTCAGAAGTTCAGTAATGAGGACACCCTCAACCATAGTCACTACCATAACTGATCTATTGGTTAATTACAAAATCTTAACTATTTGATTTTTGGTTATATTCGGTGTGGTTCTTTAATCAGTTAATGGTCAATTATGGTTAAAGTTTGCTCACCCTTAAATGCCTAAATGTTTATATAATAAGGTAAGATAAATTTAATTACTTTTATATAGTAATATTAGGTAAGATAATTGTTTGAAACTAATTCCTTTTTCTTGTAGTATTTTTCTATTATTACTCTTTGAGAAAAGAAAATTATTAATAAAACTTAACCATGAAAGTAGCTACACATAAATTAAAACAAAGACAACATCAATCGTAATCATGAAACTTATGGAGTACTCAGAAAAGATGAAGGATCATGTTTGTGCTTATTAAATAACATTTTGTTTAAGCATCTTGAAGAGCCAAATTTGATATCACCCTTATTCTTGACCTTTAAAGAAAAAGAATCTTGGTATATATTTGTACTATTATAGTATTAAAATTGATTGAGTTTGATTTCTAATACGTGCGTATGTACATAGGTATTATTGTTATCACTATTGTTATTGATAACTATGACTAATGAAATCCATTACTGACTAGTAGCTCAAGATTAAAAATCAAATTTAACTTTTAGTCAGATTCAAATTAAGTTTCAAGATGATGTAGTTTCTCTATTTCTTAAGGTAGAGTTAAAGTTTGTAATCGTCTCATTTTTCATAAATAATCTTGTGAGATTTTACTAAGCATGTGTAAATGCGAGGATCAAACAAGATTGAATGATACCTTCGAATCCTCAATTCACCAAATTGAAAATCTTCGGTTCTTATTGAACTCCTGCACACACAAACAACGTCACTTAAGGTGCCACAGGAAGAAAATTCCTCGCGTAACAACTCTCTGGCATGAGCATAAGTATAAATCTAATGAGATAGTAAAGAGAGAAAGATGAAGAGAGGGAGAGATTGTGCATGAAGAAATCATTACCCTTTACCTCATATTTACATGTTTGATATGATGTATGGGTGATGCTTATGCATAGCAACTCAAAGTGATTCCAGAAAGTTTGTTACGTATGTGGGTCCGACATCTCACGCGATGAGGGGTGTTGTATTTCACTGGCTCAAATTAATAATGAATTATTATTATCTGGATGGTTGACACGTACCCATGATTTGTTTTAACAAAAACTGACCCGACCCTTAAGTTCTCCGATCCAGGTCTTCAATTCCCTCATGCCCATAGTATATTTGTTTGTTTTATTTAACTTTTAATCTAGTCAACTTCTAGCTAAATCAATTCATGGTTTTGAATAATGTATTTGCGTGTATGTCATGTTCATGTTTATTGAAGAATTGCACAAAATTCGACTTGCAGTGTAAGTGTTTAACCTGAAGCAAATTAATAATTTTAATTCTGGTGTGGATTTGGGATGTCCGTGACCCAAACAAACAAAATAAAAAATAATAAAAAATATGGTTAACAATATAAATTATGATTAGTGTGAGAACACCTGAAAAAGAAGTGGTAGGGTGAAGAGTCAACGTCACGGTGAAATGGTCACGAGTGGTGTGCCGTAGCCCGTAAGTGTTGGGGTCAGTCAACTCAAAAAGACCGATTCTTTGGTTTGACTCATTATTTCCATCAATGTTTTCAGAACCGGATCGGACGTCAAATCGGACGCCACCGGATTTAATTATATTTTAATTATATTTATATATGTAATTAAATATAAGTAATTTATATATAATTTATATATATTTTATAGTTATATATAAAACTTAGCTATATTTGTATATCCGACGTACTAATTTATGATTTAACACCCCGTTTTTACCCATTAAAATCACAAAAAAAAAAACCAAAACCGGTCCGACTAGCGGTTCGCGACGAACCGGCCGGTTTGACCACTAAAAAACGAATCGTACCGGACCGGACCGGACACCGGACCGATTCCCGGTCGGACCAGCCGGTCCGATCCGGTCTAAAAAACACTGATTTCTAGATAATATCGAAGAGCAAATGTATTGATGTTACCTTCAATCAATAATAATTTTTTATGGTAATAAAACAAAAAAGCCTAAAATAATCAGTAAAAAGTTTCTGATTATTTTTACTTATCATGTTCAACGGGTTTTAGGCTTGTTACATGTCATTTTTTTCTTGAGAGTTGCGACAAGATATAAGAATTTAGTTAAAAAAAAATAAGCTTTTAAAAAAATGGTAGATATAGATAAAATGGATAGAAAATGGTGGTATATAACACGTTTACATTTATTTCAGTAGATAATAATGATATTTCGTTAGATAAATGAGAATGTGTTATCTCAAAATTCAAATATTGGTTCATGGGCCATGGCAATAATGGTGGTAGTCAACACCCTTTTCTCTTCTCTTGAAATCATTTCAAAACAAAGTTCAAGTTGCACATTGATGTCTTTTAGTTGAATTCTATGGTGAAATAGTCAACAACCACATTAAAAGATTCACACCATACTACCCTTAGCATCATCAACAATCACCATTGTAAGAAACACTCATTCCTTCCATGTTCTATATTTATCAAAACCCTTTCACAACTCACTATATTACGTCTTTATACTCGTACAAATTCATGAAGTGATCTATGGGTTCTTGACGGGAAAATAATCACTCAAGATTGGTTGATTTGTAGGAATTTTTTTTATATTTTTCTATCATGTTCGTTTATAAAATACACTAGGCCGCTCTTAGGCCCCTTTTATGATCACGAACTCACTTTGCTGAAGTATTTGTATTTTTTTTTTCTGCTCAATCCATTGATGTGTTTTTAAACTTTGACTAATAAAAAACTAAAATTTCATGAGTCCATTACATAGTTGATATAGAAAACTTAAAATCAAACTTTGATAACCTGTGAGTCGTGAATATCACTTCTAGATTAAAATTATTTATTAATTCACTCGAACAAATCAATCGGATATAAGTCTATAATTTAGACGATATCAAAAACTAGTATGTATTACTGTGTGATTTTCTTAAACTAGAAGAAACAAAATTCAATAGAGTGACAAATGAATAATAAAGCAATTCGATTTCAAGGTTAGTGAAAGAAACTATCGTTTGACAGATTTATTTTTCAATTAAAAATGATTTAAAAAATGCGTCTTTTTTCCACTTGAATTTCACAAGTGTAATTCTAGAAAATCATTTTTAAATTCATTTTGTAATGAAGTAACTTTTATCAAAATACAAAATTTTCAAGCTAACCCTCAGATAGGAGCTCTGCCCTTTGGACCCCTCTACTAGGGGGGCGTTGCGCCCTTGAAACCTCCATTACTTAGAGGTTTTGCCCCTAAGTAGATTTTCAATCAAACATCATAATAAACTCAAACAAGTAGGTATTTCGTATATTCTGATTTGTTTGATAAATATTATGATTCCATTGGTTATTAGTTAATCCAATTATACTAAAATATCTAACAGTTGACACACGATTAGACTACGAATTTAAGTCTTTTAACATATCCCATTCAATAAAGTTTAGATTAAGTTGTATGTGTTGCTATTGGGTAACCAAATCATAAGATATATTTAAATATCTTGAATATAATTAATCTATTGCATATAGATGAAGTTGTTGAATAGTTAGACAAATTGGGAAACTTTTGAAGTTTGAACTGAAGTAAGCTGAAACTAGGTATAAGTCTAACCCATGTAATTGGAGCTTGATATGAAGCTTTAATGGGTGCCTAACAATGTCAAAAGGTGATGATAATGGCCAATAGAGGGGCATGAGATGCCACTATATAATATGTACTTTTTTAGTGGATTGCTATAAATAAAGTTACCTTTTTATCGTAGAAAACCCAACTAATATGTTCTCTAACAAGTTTTTAATTAGTATATCTAACAGTAGTATTTGTTGATCCATTCCCTTCGAATACTATTATTTAATGAAAATTTTCAATAGAACCAATTAAATATCTATAACGTTCTCTTATTTCACATAGCATTACATTTTTTAATATGTAACAATATTAAAAATAATGTTGCATATTGTAAACTAAATCCATATATTTTAAAACATTTTTCAAAATCATATAAGGCACATAATATGTACGGATTTGATATGACCAATAATATATTATTATCTTTTTAATGAATTATATCTTACTACTCTAATAAAAAAGTAAATAAATGTGCCACATATCAGCACTACAAGCATCCTCACCAAAAGTTTTCCGTCTCTCCCTCTTATTAAATAATAATTGTCTTAATTACTAATAATATTATTTTAATACTTTTTAATTTTTGATAAATTAAGAAATAAGTCTATTTATTAAGGTTATTTCTAAATAAATTGATATTTTTAAAAAGTCAATTTTCTAAAAACAAAACTTAATCAAATTTGGGAGTTGTAATAAGAAAATTTTTAAAAATGGCATTTTTATATTGTTTGTTTTAAAACAAAATGTTTATTTGTTTTTAAAAAATTAAAAACAAAATTTACAAAAGTTGATATCACTGTCTTATTATTTATATTCTTTTCTTATACGTAATTCAGTCATATCATATTTTAAAATATTATTTTATAATTAATAATTTATTATATTAATATTTTATTTGTTAACCCGTGTACGGGTTTACTAAAATTAGTGTTATATAAATAAGCTTATGGTTATGAATTTCAACATATTTGTATAAATAACCAAAAGTCATCATAATTGATTTGTTAATAGATATGTTTATCAATTTCCTGAAATATATAATTCAATTTCTTGTCTCCTCTGTTTGAAAATGTCAATTCAAAACCAAATGCAGTATATGGAGGAAATTAGGTCATAAATTAAAAGAAAAACAAGAAGAAAGATATAACAAATAGATTTGATTTCGATATAGTTTTTTATGTGGTTACTTTTTTTATTGTTGAACAGGTGGCTACGCTACTTTATACCCCCATTATTATTTGTTTTGTTTTATTTATTTTATAAGAATGTTAAGGTTGTGAGGGACACAATTAGATGCCAAATGCACCCAATGCATTTTTACGTGGCATTAGAAGTATCAAGCATGTATGTTTTAATATTAAATTATTTTATATCTAAAAGTTGTTGTTTTAAAATTCAAAGTGTTTATCACTAACTATAATATTTTATTCTAGTTGCGTGTCGGAATTATGTAATGGTCTTATGACTTGCATAAAAGGTCCTTATCGTATTGTTTTAGTTGCGATTTTGCTCTCTCTTTCTCTAGTTCTCAGATTTCATATCATAGTCCACTCACAAAATCCTTATGACAATCTATTACGTATAGACGTATGTGCTAAGTTCGACAAATGCTCTAACAAAGTTTGCACAAGTTATCACATATAATAATTTAAATGGTCTTATCATTAAGTATGAGTAAAATAAAGAACTTGTTTATATACGTCAAATAAAACTACTATTTCTTTTAATTTTAATATTTTTAATAGTTAGGGCATGTCTTATTGTCTTATATAGGATCGCTAAAATGATACTCTTACCATAACAATAAGAAAATTAAATAAAACGATTTAAATGGGTATAAACATTAATAATGTGAGAATACACATTAGTGCATTTTTTTCCTTTTAACGCTATGTGTTATGTAGCTCTAGCAAGACAATATATCAAACAAGACTTACCAACCACTTGCAAAGAGTCGCATAAAATCATACCCACAATGCAGAGATCCACAGACCACAATGACGTACAGGTTGACACAACACATGATTCACATGGTCACCAATGTCCATGGAGTCGTAATTTAAATAGTAAACACGTTACAACCAGGTTAATGCCTAGAAAGTGTAACGAGCCGGCGTAAGTGGGTATGATTAAAACTTTGTACTTTACAACCAGGTTGACATGCTTTATTTTTAGCTAATATTTTATACTTTACTTTTTTAACCCGTCATAAAAATTTATGTTACAAACACATGCTTCTTCAAATAATATTCAAAATTTCTAAACATGAAATAAAGAAATGGTATCGCGTTTTCTTTTAAAATATGGTCTAGAAGATGCTTAATTTGGACAAAAACAAAGGTTGCTTTCCAAAGGAATTAATCCATGGTTTTTACCAAGAAACAAACAAAGCAAATGAGGTTGAAAACCGTTATTTAACCTTATAGTAATGTTAAAGACTTATATGTAGACACACAACGTGGGCGATGGTAAAAATAGAAATAGAGAATTATTTAAAAAAACTTGCAAACTACGTAAGTACGTTATCTCGTCGGATATGATTGAAAAATTATTTTTTCATGGCGACATTTATGCAATTAATTAGTGTTCACTTATGTTTATTTATAATATATTAGGCTAAAGACCCGTGTAACACACGAGTTTAATCTAAAAATATTGTTGTTGTTTAAAATAGTTTGTAACTTATAATGTTATCATACAATACTTTGTATATCAAGTTTTATGTATAGTTTCCAAATTAGCTACATCTAATATTAGTACATTTTCTCTATTAATGCCTATACGCCTAAACAGTGTATAATATGGAATGAAATGAATTTATAAATAAAAACTTTAAATAATAAAAAAAATTAAATTGAACATGAAAAACAATACTTCAAATTCATAAACATCCGAAAATTTCCTTGTATACAACATTTGTTGTTCTGCTGGTGATTTTTCCTTTATTATCTAATATTATAATTTTAATCTTTGTCTACTTAACTCGAGATAATGCAAAATAGAGTTGACCATGTGTGAACACTGGTTCTTTAAAAAACAAACCAACTTTGGATAGCGATTATCCTTGACTCTTGTTTATTGTTATTGCAAAACATACTGCTAACGGGAATTGTTTTCTTTGAAATTTAAAAGGAATCATTTTGTCCGAAGGTGACAAAGTCAACAGTGGAATAGAAGTGTGATCCCTAATATTAGTTCCAGATATTATTTCAGCTTCTATAACACGATTGCCCAAGGTTATTACTTGTAGCCTTGTTTCATTGCACAAACCACTTTTTTTATCAATGTTTCTTAACAACATCACTAGAACACCAACTTTTAATATCAACTTATGGTTTGGGAGACCAAATACTTTAAGCCCATTAAGAACATCAGGTGAACATAAACTTTCATCAAAGTTGTTGTGAACATAAACTTTCATCAAAGTTGTTGTGAAGATACTCTGACTGACATAGACTATCAGCACTAAGATATTCCTTTTCATCTCCAGTAAACATGGATAACAAATGATCATTTATTTCTTGAACAACTTTATTTTTCGGTGCAAGTATAGCTCTTTCTTGAAAGAAAATTTGATTATTGACATTTTAAAGAATAGAATGGTACACAAAGTCAACTAAACTTGTTATAGGATCAACCGAATTGGTAATAAGAAGATCATCCATGTATAGAAAGAAGTAATTGCATATATATATATACATATAAATATAAATAGATTTATATAGCAAATGAAAAAGAATAATAATTGAAATACGAAAGTAACTAACTCTAAATCTTGAAGTTGAACAGACATCTTTTTGCTTTATTTGTCTTTTTTCCCATGGTAAGTTTCCATTTTAAAGAATCTCACAACATAACCAATAACATCTCTATATATTGTATATATATTGTATAAAGTAATGTGTTATTATAATCAAATAAGTTTTTATACAAATGCTATGTAATGACCTTAATAGTAAAATACTAACCAATGTTTAACTCCGAAGACAACTTTTCCTCCCAAGTAGTCTTAAATGCAGTAAAAGATAATCCATAGATCGTGCCATTAAAGTCATTGCATTTTGTAACTTTGGTTTTGTAATTGAAACAAAGTTTGTTTACATTATCAACATACTTATAAGTTGTTGAATTTAAACCAAGACTATCATTTTGAATATAGTAATCACATTGTTCTTTAAGCAACTTGTCAAATTCGACAATACATTTTTTGGGACATTAGCTTCAAGTTTACTACCCTGCATCAAGAATGCACGATAAAAATATATGATATTGATACTAAGAATTTAGTTACTTATATTTGTATGTTATATTATAAAGTACCCGTTCGTCCATTATAATCATCTCAATTGAATATATCTTCTTCGGGTTTCTAAGATCCTTTATTTTCCACAAACGAATTATTCGCACCTTTATTGTGTAGTCATTTTTACCCAAATCAAAATTTTTAATAAGTGTTATGTGTTTAGGATCCATGACTCTATTGGAGAACATTATAATATAATATGTTAATAATATGACGTGTGTTATATGAGTTTACCTAAAATATTAACAACCCATATATGAGTAAATCCAAATATAAACTGCTGCATATATCTTCTACAAAAAACCATAATATTTGTTCACTAAATGTTACATAGGAAAACGTAATAATCCTAAGAATTATAAACAAATATAGGAAAACGTAATAATCCTAAGAATTATAAACAAATGACACCAATCATTCAATTATTTTAAAGGTTAATATAACATAATGAAAGATAAATTGAAGAATACACTGTAATGTGATTTGTAACAAATATTTTTGTTATGTAGGTATATGTGTGATATCAAAACACATGAAAAGCACTAACTAAAATGTATATGCATTGTTTACCACACTCTATTAGTTCAATCAGACTAAACAACAGACAACTTACCAATAAAATGTGTATAGTAGTTATAAAACGAAGTTACATAATCAGTCAGACTAAACAACAATTACAATAAAATGTAGTTATAGTAACGCTCTAAAACAACTTGTTGCTTATATAATTAAATATAAGTTCACACTTGAAGATAGTAGAATCAATTGGGTTGCAAGTTCAACATATCTAAAATCCACGAAATTGTCAAACAAAATAAAAAAAGAACTTCATCAAAAGCAAGTCAAAATAGATATAAAGTAATAGAAGTGATATAATTTGTAATAGTTATAAAGAAGTTCATAAACAATAGACTTTATAGATGATAATGGCAATATGCATCGTACTTGCATTCAAATTTTAGCATATAATCCAGACATTAAGATTATGAAATTTTCAAAATCTGATTAGTACCTGGGCTTAACCTTATCTATATGATTGTTTAGTATATCAAATTTTCGAAATCGTATAACAAAGTAGTAATAAACACAGAAGAAAGTAACACATCAATTGCAGGGCAAAATTTCATAAACCCTAGAACGAATTCTACACTGCTACCTGAAATTCGAATCTGAATTCAAACAAAATCGATAAGAAGTAGAAGCAAATCCACTGTAAATTACAGAAACTCATGTCTAACAAACGTTAACATGACACATAACAACCAAGCGATTCAAAGTAAAATCATACAAATCAAACGATTCACAATCGGTAAGTTAAAAAGGGTATTATAGAATCATAATCACAAAATATTAAAGTTCAAACATAAAAAAAGTAATAACTTTTAATGTAGAAATCTTGATGAAATCGAATGTAAAACGACAATGATGATGAACTTCGTTGAAGGAACTATACTCATAATTTATAAACATACGTCGCAAGTGTGGTAAAGCTTTGATGGTTGTGAAATAATTCAAAATCGAATATGATTTGGTTTCCAAAGAAACATATCCATGATGTTCGTAAGATTGGAGATTAGGGAAAAAATGAATATTGTAAATTTGGTAAAGATTATAAAATAAGTCAACCATTCTATGTAGAGTTGTTGTTGAAGAGGAATTCGAAGATGAAAGAAGAATAAATCTTCTGGCGTAATATCTCCAATTTTCCCTTGACTTTTTTAGTCAAATGAATGTAGACAAAGATAAAGACCAGATACATAATTAGATCGGAAACAAAAAAAATGATGCCCTAAGAGAGTGTCACGTGGCTCAAAAGATATTGTTTTATTAGTAAGTATAGATTCGCTAGTAGTATTCATTGATAAATACAACTTGTCTTAATGCTAATTATGAAAATATTATATCATCTACAGGTTTCTTTTATGAAACAGTCATCATGATTTGAAATGTATTTCTTTACTTTATCATTATTATGAATACTAGAAGGTTTCAAATTTAAAGGCTATAAGCCTTACTAAAATAATCATAGCATGCCAAAAGGATGGCTTTACAAGCATCAATACCATGAAAGGGAATAAAAGTTTAAAAAACATCCCAAGAAAATCATATAGAATAATTTGCCAACTCATCTTGTGGCACAAACAAATTACTTATGGAATAATGATCTAATCTTGGAAATGGTTCTCGAAGAGTGGCCATTAAGCCATTTCGCTCAAAATGACTTACCTTGTAATAATGGTTAATCTTTTTATTATTATAATAAAAGGGTAAATGCGGTGTCACATGTTAACACTACAATTATTTTTAATAAAATTTTCCGGCTTATTAAATATTTACCTTAATTACTAAATAATATTATTTAATATTTTTTAATATATAATAAATTTAAAAAAAATTCTATTCATTAAGCTTATTTCTAAAAAAAATTGATATTTTTAGAATGTCAAATATTTAAAAACAAAAAAATAATCAAAATTGGAGTTGTAATAAGAAAATTTTTAAAAATAACATTTTATACAGTTTATTTTAGAATAAAATATATATTTAAAAAAAATTAAAAGTTGATATCACTGTTTTATTATTTCAGTCACATCATTGTATAATTATTAAATTTATTATATTTATATTTTATTTTTTCAATCCGTGTAACACACGGTTTTACTAAAGCTAGTTATATTTGTATAATAAAAAATAGTCAAAATTGTAACTCTCGTATAATTAGCTGACTCCACAATCACAATAAAAACCTATACACTTTTATATAATAAACCCTTTATTTTCATGTTCATTTTATTTATAGTAAATCTTTTTTTAATTATTAAATTAACTATTATTAAGTCATTTGATTATTGTGAATGATCCAACCAGTCTCACCAGCGAAGCAATATTACGGCATGTTAGATGATTCATTCGATTTAAAACATTGGTGATATTACATTTTGAAGATAATATTGTTTAGAGGTAGCATATTAAGTAAATCATTCAAAAACATAAATTTTGTATTTACCACAATTACACCTACATAGAGATTAATTACTACATGTTTTACATATAATCATAATTTTAATTTATGATTACTAAAAGTAATTAATCACTTATAAATTTTCAGTTTTATACTAATAAATTACACGACCAGAGATAACATGAAAATAGGGGTGTACAAAGTCGGATATCTGAAAATTTCGGATAGTGATTCGAATATCCGAAATTCATTTTTTGTAGTTTTTTTTTTGCAATAATTAGGCATATAATATTAAAAAAATAATATAAAAAACCAACTCATATCATAAAAGTCACAATTAAAGTAAAAATATATGTAAAATTCAAAAAAATAAAAAAATATTTTTTTAGTTTTCGGATAATCAGATATCCGAAACTTTTGAAAATCACTATCCGAATCCGAATCCGAATTTTCGGATATCCGAAAATTCGGATATGTCGGATTCAGATTTTCAAATTGGATTTTCAGATTCGGATATCTTTAAACACCCCTACATGAAAATCCATTTGTGTGGACGGTTTTATGCAAGAAATGACAAGACGGTTTTATGCAAGAAATGACAAGAAAGGAAGAGAGGGAGAGAGGAGATGGAGAAGAGAACTCATCAAAAAAGAAGAAAAGATGGTGCTCGTGTTTTCGTTGGAGATGGTCTAATTGATATAATAATTTATAAAAGAAAATAACAACCAACAAATTTTAAGCTAAACATATCATAGAATGTAACAAAAGAGTCACTAAATAACTAGTTACAAATTATAATATCAAAGGGTATCGATATATAGACACCCTCTCAAATAATTTGACATCCCTATACGTCACGTATGGGTCCATACGCGGTGTATAGGATAGAATAAACTGAAATGAGGAAAAAATAAGGTGTTGTCAGAAAGCTATACGCCTCATATAGCCCTATACGACACATATAAGGCTATACGACGCGTATAATAAATTTCGACACTGACTACGATAAAAAATTCAGGGGTTGTCAAAGGAGTTATACGCCTCGTATGATAAAAAATTTTGGGGTGTTAATTTATAGCGTTGTGTTATAAAAATATTTTTTTGTTATTTAGACACCCTATTGTCTATATATCTTTCCATGTATCTATATATATGTATAAAGAGAGATAAAAATAATAAAAATAAATAATATATACTTATAACATGCCCCAATATATAATTTTGGAATGTCTATATATTCACTACCTATCAAAATAATCATTAGTGTATTTTCATTAATATATGTAAAGAGTATTTGAATTAACAATTTGTATATATATATAGCACTTTCAAACAAAATCAATAAAGGCTTTTGAAAAAGGAATATGAAAAAGGAAAGAAGAAGGCCGGTTCCTTGCGCCGGACGTTGTCTTAGGTTCGGTTTCCCACACAGGCTCGTACCCAGCTTCGGTTTTTGTCTACTCCATTATAACTCATTACAAACCCAACTAACTCACTTTCTCTCTAAACAATAAAGATAAC
>BJCM01152040.1:0-47536 GCA_018326385.1 Flaveria bidentis
GCAGAAGAACCTCCTTAAAGACAGGCAAGCAACAAGTTTAACTTACATGCTTAACGATTCAAACTTTTCATCAATGGTAGGGGCGTTGAAGTTTCGTAGAAAATCACCATACTCGGTGACGTCACGTTTAAGCTTCAGCCCTCCACTGCATAAAGATAATTTTTTGTTGGAACTAATAGACGGTAACATCAACAAGCATCACAAGTTTTAATATATGCTAGATGCAACAAACATGGATGCATAGTTTTATTTTCTTAAAAATCTATCCAACATGTATTCCAACATATTTAAAATATCCATATGTTTTTCTTTTGTAAACTATTGCATTAAAACATATCAGCATGCATAATCATACAAACTACACAAATTTCACAAGAAAAAAAATCCCTTCATGTGGATTCAAGAGGCATACTTAATTTGAAGAGAAATTTGCTGATGCAAGTTTATGTGATGAAAAGTGGATGTTCACATTAAATGCGAATGTTACCTGGCATTAAAAGAGAACTTCAACCAGTTGGTAGTCAGTATCTTGTACATGCGGTTTCCCTATATCAGAAAAGTAATTGTGTTAACGGTCTAACATGTGAAGAGAACATACCGGGAAATTTTAGAAACATAACAGGACATTAAAGGATATAACAGAATAGATGATCTGGTAAAAGAATTCCTAGATATTAAGTAACGTTATACATGAAATCTGCATCCGTCATGAATGATATAGTCCTATAAGAACAAGTTATCAATTACAATCTATAAGACCATCAATGAAATTTAAACTACAGATGCTATAAAAAATTTAACTATACATAAAGTCACTAAACACAACTAAAAAGCATGGGCAGAAAGGGAAAGATAGGATGTGCACACACTCCCAAAACACCAAAAAGAAGTGATAGGATAAATGGTAAGAGTTTTTGTAAACGACAGAAGCAGGTAACCATGGTCCATGGAGCATGTAAAATAACAGAATACAACCATGTCTTAAGTAGATTTCTAAATTACTGCACATCAGGCATCGATTTAAATGTCAATACAGGCTGATAACAAAAGCAATAGCATCATTAGTTTCATGTAGGGACAATAACTTGTAGGGTATAAAGATCAGTGGTGCTTCTCATCTAATGCATGAAGAATACATCCACTTATGGAGCTATTATTGGATAAAATAAAAGGAATTAAACATGCATCAATAAATAAATTGAACTATGTCACACAGAATATACACAAGAAATTTAGCCGTACCAATTCAGTTAGGAAAGATTGTTTGTTAAGACCTTCTAGTGCAGTGTATGCTGACTCAAGCACACGGGAGAGATATGCTACCACTCTGAAAACATCATAAGTTAATATAAATAGGAAATAAAAACATACAAGGAAAAAGAGAAAAGCGAAATAAAAAGTCAACGTAGATGTCCACCATTTTAAACAAAAGAAATGTTCTCTCTTATTCAATGGAAGGAATATTTTCTAGTAGCAAGAGAGTCCATTATGAAGAATTTATCCTATCAAGAAAACAATTCTACAGATTTGAAAATGAGTTGTTACACCGCACAACCTTGTACACGCAGTTGTAGGCCGGGGATCTGCCAAGAGGCCATCATCTGGTGACCTAAAGTCAGTTGCCTTTTGCTCGGTTGAAAGCAGCCGTTCCACCTACACAATGAGACTCATCAAAGACACACAAATGTATTATATACGTCTGTGTCAGATTATAATATGCGTGTGTATGGAAATAAGCACAATTATTTAGCACACTTGAGAAAAATTATATAGCTCAGTTGTAATGTAGACCTCAGAAATAACTATCTCAATGCATTGTTGGAGGCCTCTACATGCTGAATTCTCTGCAGTGGACATAGCTGCTGTCATCTCCTCACAGGAAGCAGCATGTGCACCGTCCACAGGTAACAGAAGCCTTGAAATAGATTTTGCAAAGTACTACAATCCATTACAGTTTTTCAAATAAGCATCTAATTCTCACATTAGTAAAAGAGAAAACCATGTATACAAATGGATAAAACTAGGCATACTTGCTGAATTACAGCCACACTGCTTCCACAACCTTGTAAAGCAAGCATGAAAGACCTAAAACTGTTTTCACCAGCAGAAGCTGCACCTTCTGCCTACAAGTCAAATTTGGTTTATCATGACTATGCAACTCATCAGGGCGGTTTCCTTCTTGATACGCAATCTGTCTCAATTAATTTCTTATATAGATAGACATATATAATACAAAATGATTAAGGTTAGCACAAAATACCGCAGAAGCAGCTCCAGAAGCCACTTTCCTACCCAGCAAAAACCTCTCCCTCTGAGAAGCAGCTTCCCTTAAGCCCTCTCTAGCTCTTTCAAGCCCTTCTGTGGTATATTGCCTGACCTGCAGCATACAACCAAAAAAAAGAATCAAGACAAGGATGAACAACCACAAAATGACATGCATACAGTCCTGACAACTTACTTGGTCTAGAAGGCAAGTAAAAACAGCTTTGGCATTGGCTGCAAGATTAGCAGGCTGTATAAAGACAAACAAGCAAAACAGTTACATGTATATCAATCCTCAAATTGGGAAATCTTCATATTTCACGCCTGTTTTACTTTTCTTATTCTCATGCTCCTCATGTGTGTGTGTGAACCCATATCTCCACAGATTTGTATCTTTATTATACCTAAGTAAGTTATTGCAATATTATGTTCCCATATGCTCTTTTTAATAATCTTTAGTTTCCTTGTAAATCTGTACTTTTGTTTCTCAAACTTTGCTCATCAGTTCTTGCACTTAAAGGTATCTCATGCAACGACCCAATGTAGTCTTTCACCGCTGCCTTTTTAGAGAATACAAAGTTCACCAATGGAAACCAGAACTGAGACATTTAAGAAACTAGAAATCTTCAGCCCCGGAACCACAACCACTAAACAATACAATATGCCGCGAAATGAAACTGAATTCTACAGGACAAGTCCAAAAGAAATCAACTAGATGCCTTGTAACATGCAAAATTTGTATCAAGATTTACCTGAGTTGAAAACAATTTGCATCTTGAAATTGCTTCCTCGTTCCAACTCACAAACTCTGTTACCACTTCAACAGATATTGAAGCTCGCTGGCCCTCAGCAAGCAGCTCCTCCATCTGCATAGATATATGATGTACTTTTACAGTTAAAAAAATAAAATAAAATAGGATACATGATGTAATGGTGAGAGATAGAAAGAAAGACAAACGCAGACAGAAAGAGAAAGAAAAGGGTTGATATAAACCTTTGCTTTGTAGAGCTGTCTCATAGAGGCTCGTTCACACTCAGCATAGATATCTTTGTGCTCAAGAAACAGAGCTTCTGTTAGGCCTGTACCAACAAAAGAAAGTATTACGGCAATAGAAGTACATATGATCCTATATGCACTCATCACAATATCCCAACCATCATGTTCTATCATGTTCAAATCCCACGTGATCCATAATTGTTAAGGTAATAAAAGCATAATACAGTATATTTTGTCATCGTCATAGATGGAAATTACAGCATGAATTGATGCATCAAATTGTAAATGAACAAACATATACACCCAGCGAAAATCTCACTCCTCAGTAAGGTCTGGGGAGGGTGGGATGAGCGCAAACCTTACCTCTACCCAAGAGGATAAAGAGGCTCCTCAGTCCTTCCAAAGAAACCTAGCAATATCACATAGACAGATGATCTTGTGACAGTTCTCACCAATGCTTATAAATCATAGGAAGTTATAACTTCTTTTAATGGGCTTTCTTTATAAACTGAATAGTATACATAAACACAGTATGACCCTATCAACTGAAAAATACATTTAACTGACTCCTAACGACCATACTGAACTCATAGCACTGGAAAACACCATACAAACTTATTGCTTGTTCAAGAGAACCAATAAAACTTAACAAGGTTTTGATGCATGCTTAGTTATAAGTTTAACTTCTTGTATGATGTGGTAGCTGCAATTTTTTCATCCCTAAAGTCTTATCATACATTTTTTATGTTACTCAAATCCTTATCAGAAAATAAGTATATTAGATTTAGATCAAAGTCTTTTGAACCAGATCTATATAACCAACGAAGTAATTTATTATTTTCTTAATCTTATGACTCTAGTTGTGGGTCTAACAATAAATTACCAAAAACAAATACCAAACATTAAGTGCTACTGTGTTACTAGTATAATGTTTCATTTTTTAACCACATTATCGTCTACCATTACAAGTTTGCTTTAATGTGAACAAGTAATGATATATAAGGATTCCTGTTCTAAAGTTCCATACGAGAAAGCTTTACATTAGATTTTATAACTTCTAGGGATTAAAGCCACATTTATGCAAGAACACTCCTGCAGCTCGAATCTAAGGACTGACACACATCAAACAGGCTGCTAAGCCACAAATCAGAAGCATATCATGGGGGTGAAACTGATTATTGGGCAGCTAAATTGAGATGATTGATCATTGGCTTTCTTTAAATTCCAATACCACAGATCCAGTTTTGCAATTGTTACTAATCAGTATAAATTTATTTTTAATTCATCATAATATGTTTACCATGTAGAAACCTGATGACAGGTTTTGAGTCATGGTGTCATCTAGAAAAGGCATCAGTGTGTTTAAAAAATGTTGTACCTTCAACATCCAAGTCACCACATCCCACACTATGGAGATCTTTGGCAAGTTCCAGTGTCCTCTCATATCCCACTGCAAGCCTTCTGAGATACTGAAACCACAAATACAAAAGCAAAATTAAATTTAAACCTAGGTATTCATGTCCCATCCACACAAAATGAGCAAATGTGACCAGTCAATGTACTTACTAGCAATAAGCCACCTTGTTTCATAAGAGGTGGATTAAGGAGAGATGGTTTCACCAATAGTTTCTCTAGAAGGTTTGGTATCCGGTCCTCCATTACTCTCTGTCACAGCAACAACATTGATTTACAAAGGGTGATCACCAAGTATATACCTTACATAAAATCCAAATATGCCCTTAACAGACACCTATGAGGAGAAAATATGGTTATGTATTTCAAATACCTGAACCAATATTGACATGACATCATTCGGACAAGGGAATACAGTCCTGATGGTGGCTGATTCTTTTCGGACAGTATCTGTAATACATTCATAGAGCTTATAGTTTCTATAATCCTAAAAGATTTTTATTTAACAAAGTTGAAAACTTCCATACCTATTATTTGTTTGTACCGTTCTGATAGTGCAAGGTTGACATCAACATGATTAGGTGTGGAATCCTGGTCACCAAGAACCAATCGAGAGTCTTCATTCATCACCTCTACGTCAAACATTGGTCGTAAACCCACATAATGTTGCATGGCACTGGTGCCTCTGTTAAACTGCACATACATACAGTAAGCCAAAAGTGAATATGTTGCTGATATTATCACCCAAATTCCTTCTTAAAAGTAATCAATAATTTAATTAAATACTGCCTGGAGTGTAGAATGGATCTCATGAATGATTAGCATTTAACATTCACATCAAGTAAAATTCCTGCAAACTATACAAACTAACAAACAACATGCAGAATGAGTACCCCCGAAAGGATTTTTGCACACTCTGCCATATTAGACAATTCTCTTCTCTGAGATGCAGAATCAAATCGAGACAACAACTTGTTCTCCAGTTCTATAAAAAGTTCACCACAAACGAGCTTCACTTGTTAGCAAAAAAATAATAATAATAATAATTAAATTTAACTGCTTCCACTAGACCAAAGCAAGAGCTTTCTTACTTTCTGGGACAGCTCAAAATTTAGTCTCCTTCCAAATTAGGTTCCTATTATCACTACTTGTTGTACTTAAGGTGGATTGCAATAGGAAATTTGGTCAGTAAACATTTTGAGTATAGTGGAGGTTCAACCTTGAATTGACCTTTTGCAGAATATCAAAGTTAGATCTAGAACAAAACATATGGTCTCAATTGTCTTTTATTCTTGTGAGCAGTAAAGGAGAAAACCTAAGAATAACATACCATTGCAGTATTCTTGCAAGTTGGTAATTGCAACTTCCAGTCCTTTATTAGCAGTTGCAGATTGCATAGTTGCCCCATGCCTTCCAATATCTTCCTCAGCGAGTGAACCTAAAATGAAGGACAGACACAGAAACATTCAATTTCCCAGTCTTAATCAACAGTAAGTTTTTGAAACATACTTGAAAGAAATATTGTTAATTCATATATAATAGAAGTTATCATACGTAATTTTTGGGCAATAGAAGCAGCCTCTGCAATACGCTTGTCGTCAGAGAATAGCGAGGAAAGCTGTATCAGGTCGCCTGGGTTACTGTTAAATTCCATTAGGTACTGGAGGACAAAAACAGACAGGTGACATTAAAACTATGCAGGGGAAGAATAATACTGTCAACTGAAAGTCAAAATTTACCTTTATGAGCTCCATAGTCTGGCTAGCAGTCTCCCGTTGTGAATCTGCACTCTGGTATGAAGAACATAAAGATTGGAATACAACTTGGCAACCAAAAAATGAACATCCACTGAAATGACCAGAATCATAAATTACACGCATTAGTAAAATTTTACCTGCAAATGATCCCCAATCTTAGCAGCTGTCTGTCCAACACTTGAAATACGTGAATCCAATCTCGCAAAACTATTAAATATTCCATCCACACCCTTTTCTAGCTGAAAATTGAGATATAATCAAGACCTTATGAAGGAGTACTCAACTTGATGCCTAACTAAGATCAAATAAGGGTATAAGGAATGATAGTGCTAAAACATTTTGTAAGTATAAAGAAATGCTATAAATCCATAGCCCACTATAAATGAAAATGCTAATTGTATGTTGGAAAACTTCAGGTGATGCAGTAATCTGGTTTTTAAACCTCCACAAGAAGTTAATAGTATCTGTACTATATATATACATACTATATGGACTTCATACAAGGGAATGAGTGAATGCCTCAAATAGCTCTTCTTTGTTACAGTCATTAGATAGTGAGGGACTAATAGTGCATAAATCATAAGTAGAAGGTCTAGAATAGTATGAGTTAACTTACCATAACTAACTGGTAGTTTTGATTGTTGCAACACGGCTACTTAAGCCTGGTTCTCTTATCACCAACACACAAATATGCTGATGAATTTCCTCTCTTCTGATTCTATTTCTTTCTCCTATTCGTGAACCCAATTAATACCGTAACAATGATATCAGAGCAAACTATTCTCATCGGAAGTGGGTTATGGAGCAACTCAGCAAGCAACATATACTTATGAACTCTTGAACCGATTCATATTTCGATCAAGCAATAATCAATGATGACAAGGATTATGGAGAAACCAAGAATTTAGGAAATTGAAAAAAAAAACACTCGAATAACATGAAGCAGCTGAAAAAAAACAGAGAATTCGTTTACTGATATACGATTGGTATTGGATGCTGTATTCAGGAGTTTGAATGACCTAGGGGCGAATCAGAATCAAAATTCAACAGCAATTTCCCTTGCACAAATCAGAATCAAAAATCAACAATTGAAGGAGCAATGACAGGGCAACAATTTGACAGAAATAAGAGGTTAGGAAAGCTTGGATTCGGTAAATTTAAATGGGAAGATGTTGATGATGGTTGTACTGATGCGAGTATTCTTGTCACAAAACGCTGTGGAGGATCTTACAACACTATTTCAGACAAAGTAATTGAAAGATTGCTACAACAAGTTTGCTACACTGCTCATCCACTTTGAAGAATATGTGATCAGCATATTTCTTATGGGGCTTAAATCCAAAAATTTAATGCCAAGTAAAGAAGTTCAAACCTAAAACATTATGGGACACTTACTCCTTAGCACGATTGCAAGTGATGTCCATTCAATGTTAACGTGCTCACAGGGATCATCTAATTCACAGGGATTAAGGTACAACACTTCTTATGATAAACTACTACAAAGAAAGATACAAACAAGTGTAACATCAAACCAGCATTGAATGCAACCACATCACCTTTATTACCAACTCCATCAGTCTATAGTCGCTTAGCAGGTTCCATGAAATTATCTACCGAGGAAATTGAGGTCAAGAGAGCAAAATGGGAGTACTTTGGTGCACCAAGAAATTTAACCCCGGTCATAAGTGCAAGAATCAATAATTCTTTATCATCAAGGTTGAAGAGGGAGAGGATCATGTTGAAGATTCCTTGATGATGGGACTGGGATAACACAAGAAAAGCACACAAGCACTGCAGTCAATTGAGCATAATTGGTTGATTTGCAATTGAGTTCTTGATTTATAGTTTAATAGATTGTCTAATTCAGTATCTCCTCTATTACTTCCATAATTGCAATATCTTAGTTCCTTCTGTGTATTCTTATTAAGGTTCTTGAGGTCAAGAACTCTTGATGGGAGAGTATCATTGTGGTCATTAGATGGTGATAGACTAATGGTACATTTATCCTAAGGAGAAGGTCAAGAATAGTAAGATTTAACTACCATAACTAGCAGGTTGAAGTGATTGTTGCAACAGGGCTACTTATGCCTTGTTATTTGAATAATAACACACTAATATGTTGATGAATTTCCTCTCTTCTGTTTCTATTATTTCTTTGGTTCTTCCTATTTGTGAACGCAATTAATGTCATAACATTCTTACTCATGAATATATGACCATACTCTAATCTACTGTAAAATTTAGGATGATCTGTAGCAAATAAAATACATCCCACAGGGATTGATATTATCAAATTGTTGAAGCCAGGCTGTAAATTAAAATTTTAACCACTCGGTACACTTATGATTCATCTTGACACGTAGTGCATCAACTGCTAAATATATGTGAACCATTAGCATCACAGATCAATTGACTGAGATGAGTAAATTACCTCACCAAGTGTCTTCCTATGTTTAGAGTCTTGTGCAACAACATCCTTTTTAAGCTTCTGTAGTTTTCCATCAATCTTGAACAAACATTGGAATAGGTGAGAGCAATAAATTTGTCAAGTGCATAAATGCGGAGAAGAATCATTGATAAAGAAGAGAAAGGTAAGAAGAATGATAGATGCAAGACAACTATGAAGTCAATACGTACCTGTTTTCGTAGTTCCACTAATTGTGTGCAAGAATCCTTAAAGGTTAGCAATAAAGTGTCTACTTCAGAAAAAAGGGGACTTGATAACCCTTTTGCTGACCTCCAACTTGACAAAGTATCCGTTGTACTAATATTAATCAAACCCTCCAATGGGTCAGCCTCTTCTTCTATGAAAGATGGCAACAGCCCATTTATTAGGTTTGCAAATAGAGCATCATATGAGAAGTCCCCCTTCAAAAAAAATATAGCATTACAGCATACATCATTTAGTCAAATAAATCGTGGAGCACATGGTGTCGCTGTCACACATACACAGAGCAAAGCTTTACCTTGAATTTTTCTATCTCTAAAACAAGTGATGCGGAGCTGAAAGATGATGTTCTTGATATGCTATCACCATTGCTTTCATCCTGAGTCTCTTTCATCTAAACACCAGAAACAAGCATTTGCCATTCAGCCCTTTTGTAACTTCATTACAATAAAGCAAACAGACGAATATAACGAGGCAGTATTAGTATTGAAGGCACTCTTTTGGTAGGCGTCTCACTAATCGGTGATGTCTCAAACTTGGAATTCAACACAAAGAGATAGTGCTCAGTTGTTAATAAACCATTGTAAATCTCGGTAACATTCATATCCGTTACAGCTTAATACTTTGCAAACTTTTATCTTAAATATTGCAGTTACCCATCCAATCAAACATTAAAATGTAAGGAATCTACTTGTTTAGTCACCTTAATATATATCATTGAAAGTTAAAATTATTTAAATATCATGAACTTCACCGTAGATACTCTACACTACTCTTAGTAATATTATATAAGAAATTTTACACACACCTCTTTCAAACTCATTAACCGTTGATAAATACTTTTTATGAATACGATAAGGCTTTGTGTGTAGATGAATCTAAGCAGATCACACACAAAAAAAAAGCTCAGCATATGTCTTTTCTGGCTATATGACAGTGGCTCAACCAGTTGGCCTAACTAGGTTATCACTGATCATTCAGATTTTAAAACAGAAACCGTCATTTTGTGTTTCCATGTTTTATTTTAGGTTATTATTTTAACTTTTTAAGACTAAGATCAACAAGCAGAAACCAGAACAGAACTAATAGAACTCTGATGTCGGAGAATATGAGAAGATAACACGAAATAATTAGGAGATTAATCAATTAACTCAATTCATGATTCTCAATTTAAACATTCAACTCCATGTATAAGCTTACACCAACAAGGAAACAACAAACGAAATAACTACATTCACTAACCTAAACTCAGGATACCATGAGATCATGACCGACTATCTAATATTCTAATTTCTAATCAACACAACTAACAATTGAAAGCTGCTAACTAAGCTACCAATTTGCACGGAATTCTCTGATTCTACAGGTGAATAGCGATGCATGTAGGTATCAGGTATGCAAGCATCAAACTCATGTATCGAATTATCGAAATTATGAGTATGTTATCTTCATCATAAATCAACCTCCAATTCCTTAAGGTTTCAATTAGTCGCCGGACAATCAACCAATTAACAATCGACAGACCATAAGAGAGCATTATAATAGATGTACACATCTATGATTCTATAAATGATGTTCGTATCGACCACGAGAACAAAAATGGAGATATGCACTTATGACGTATCAAACTTATGTAACGAAATTAATCGTGAGTATGTTTACCTTCATCGTAAATCAACTTCCAATTCATTAAGATTTTAATTTGTCAAATCAAATCACAAATGACAGACAATAAGCGAACATTATAACAGATGTACTTATCTATGAATGATGTTCGTACCGATCACGAAATCGAAAACGGAGGTGCGATTGTTACCTGATTACGTGAATCAAACAGAAGGAACGGAGGTGGTGGTGGTGGTGGTGGTGGTGCGTGATGGTGGTGGTGATGGTGGTGGTGGTAGTGGTGTGGTGGTGGTGTGGTGGTGGTGTGATGGTGGTTTAGTGTGGTGGATAGTGGCTCGAGTCGGAACGGGTCAGACGCGGGTGTTTGGGTCCACGTGTGTGTGAGGGTGTGATCACCGGTCCTTGTATGCAGCTCACTCTTCCAACAACTTTTATACTTTTGTTATTAGAATAACTTAGAAAATGATAATTCAAGTTTTAAAATGTGGTTTAATTAGATTATTTGTGCTTAAGAGGTGTTTTATTAAGTCGGTTTCATGTTGTGTTTAAATTATTAGACTGTTCTTACGGGCTATTTTTTCAACAGCAGTATGTCACATTAGTTTTTGATTAACTTTCATTTATTTTTTTCATAAATATTTTTTACATCCAACACTATCCTTCTCACAAATATATTTATTTTTCCACCTCATATTTTTTTATTTACTTTAAATACATATATTTAAATTATTGTAAATATATTTAATTACAATAAAATAAAAACAACAACGTAAAACAATAAAATAAAAATGAACATACAAAATTATTTAGAAATAGCCGTTATTATAAAAAATAAACAAAAAGTACTAAAATTATTTAGTTATTATTATAAATATTAAAAAGAATTAAAATTAAAAAAAATCTTTTAATTGAAACCATTTTTAGTATTTTAAGACATTTTATATAATTATAAAAAAGGTAAACTACAAAATAACTTATTTTAATTAAAATATTATACTTTAATTATTATTTTAATTAAAAGATTTTAAAACATTTTAATTTAAAAATCATTTAATAATAGTACGGTCCACCACTATATTAATATTTTAAAATTAGTTTTATAGTTGTGGGGCCCACCACCACCTTCCTTTCCATTAACCAAGGATCGTTTCATCTTCAACCCCTCTCCCCCATCACTGCCCTTCTTGCGAGCATCGTCCACGTCGGCGACGGGCAAAACGATGGGGATAATCTTATAGGGTTTTGCATGTTTTTTTTTGTTTCTGTTAGGAATATTTTTTTTCTTTTCTTCTAAAGAAAATGCGGATCAATGATAGTGATAATGATTTTAGAGTTTTTTTTATTTTTGATAAAGTTAATATGTTTATAAATTTTTTAATATAATTAGATATATTAAAAATCTCAACCGTACATCTTCTCCAATGTTTTTTTCTTGACAAAAAATAATTGTTGATGACTCAATTTGATAATCTAGTGATTTGATTTAGGCAAAATATGCATGTTTAACTGAATGAAACACTTTTAAAACTTGATTATTATTATTTACTATTTTTTATAATTAATTTTTTATAATTTTATAATATTTTATAACTTTTATACATTTATTTTAATGAATTTCCATATATTACAACGCTAGTTATTATAAGTGAACCTCAAAATCTGTAACGTTCCGTAGTTTCCATTTACTTTTTTGTAATCTTCCTCTTTCTTCAAGCCTTGTAATGTCAAGACTTGATCATAGTGGAAATATTTATTTTATATTATTTTTGTTCATTATACGCTTGTTTAGCAATTAAATAATTGTTTTTAATGCAAAACCGAGCAACTCATCGAGACTTATCTATTTTTTTAGAAAATTATTTATAAGTTATATTTTTATGATTCATATATTAAAATACTCATTCTTAATTATTAGTTATGGTACAAATTAATAAATAAAATAAGTTAAGGGGTTATTATTGAAAATTTATATTTTCCCTCTACTCATCTCTCTAACTACTTATATAAATACCCAACCATAATTTTCATCTATAAATACTAACCCAAATTATTCTCTAATCATTTTCATCACTCTAAACTCTTTCTAAACTCTCTCAATCCATCCAAAAACTCTATCTTTTTTTTTGCAAGAAATATTCAAGAACAACTTGTGAGCTTTTATTTATTTATTTATATTTTTTTTCTTACTTTCTTTTTCATTTTCTTAACCACTTGAAATAACCTCTAGGACATAACCATTTAGTCACCAAGGTGACACAAGTATGGTAACCCCTATTTTTGAGGTCCAAGTTGGAAATATTATACTTGATTCTTTCATACATGTTTTCTTGTTTTATTTTTTAAACCTTTTACATACTAAACCAAGTCACCAACAACTTCAATGTTGAAAGGCTTGTGTTGAAGTTATATTTTTGAAATTTTAAGGCTTTTACACTCCATTCTTTCATCTTTACAAAACACTAAGTGATCTACAAATCAAAAAGTGGATGAAACCAAACCGAGCCTCCAACCAATGTTGAAAAACTTGTGTTATGGTATGAAATAGTGATGTTGAACCTTGGTTCTACAACTAATTTATCCACCATATCCCACTTGAACACTTAGTCAAACTAGTTAATTTATTTTATTACTTTCATTTATATACTCATGACCCTCCAAACCACCCTTATATGAGATTTTGTGCAATTGTGACAATCTTGAGGTTTGTGGATATCCCTTATATGAATATAACACTTGAGGTTTGTGGATTACCCTACCTGTAATGCATGACTTATATTTATATCTACATCATACTTAGTCAAAACCAAACCATAATATTTATCAATTATGGTTGAATGTTATGTGTTAAGGTAGACATTATACTAATCTTTTGATTTTTTATTTTGAACTTTCAATGAGTGACTAAAACTCATAAAGAACACACACAATACATGGTGTCCAAATAAGTGTCTAAGCAGTATATACTTTCATGTACTCTCATATTTGTAATTTTTGTATACTTTTCAATTGCTAAAATCTCAAACTTTAAATCCTAAACTTACACACTTTCGTTTAACTTTTAGGGTGACTTTGGTGAATCCTTTAAACTTAATCATCTATTCTTGTAGATTTCTAATCGTCAAACCGTGAGTCATACTTTACCCCTTTTGTTTTAACACTATTTGGGTTGAGTTGCTACATGTACCATTTATCAAATACAGGGGCGGAACTAGGCATATGGGTACGGGTCAAGTGACCCCATTGATTTTCGAACCCGTAGTGTAATGTATAATGCCGGATTTTTTGGTGAACCCATAGTTTTACAACAAGTGAACCCATTAGTATATCAAAGTTTGATAAAATAACACAAATATATTGCTAGTTCAGTGGTAAATGCCCGCTTGAAGCCATGATTGCCTATAGTTGGAGGTTTCGAGTTTGAAACTTGTACCAGCCTTTTCCCACCCTTTTTATTTAAGTGAAATTAACAAAATACTCTTAATCTAATAACATAAAATAAAACTCTAGCCCTTATTTTTTTTCTCATTTTGATATTATATTTTTGTTAATATTTTAATGCAATTAAATTACATTCCGAACCGAACCAACCCGACCGTACAACCCAATTTTTTTATATTATTTTGTTATTAAACAAGTCAACGAAAAATAGTGACCCCACTTGTAAAAGATCCTAGTTCCGCCACTAACCAAATACACACAATTATGCATTCAAGCAAAATCATTCTAAAACTCAATTCGTACAAACATGCTTACTTGTTATACTATTTGTGAATACATTCTAGAATACATTATCTTGCAAGCAATCTAAACCTCCATTAACATGTATAGCGTTGTAGGAGACTAGCACATCCGCGCTACTACGATGGGTCTATGTTAAGTTATTCAATATTTACGGTCTTGGTCATTTTTAATGCTAAGATTACGCTAGTGGACACTTTTGTTTGATTATCGGCTTTGCAGGCTAGCAATGTACAAACTTTAGTATACTTTACTCATGTTGAATTGAGATTTATTCTCTATTATACTATGTATTCAAACTTGTATGCTCATCAACATATTCATATGTTGACCAATATTTTATACAAGTTTCAGGAAATGTTTGAAGCTTTATCAAAAAATTCAATTAGGTGGACTTAGAAACACAAATCTATCATTTTGTTATGCTTGTTTTAGACTTGTATTTCTCAACATTTTTGTATGTTATTTGAAGCATTGTAACGTTATATTGATTAATGGAACTGAAATTTAATCTTAATTTATTATCACTTTAGTTCTATGATGTCTTTGAAAAATCTATCACTTCTCGCGCCCCGATGTTTCCGTCATCGGTTGGGGTGTGACAAAATCGCTGAGGGGTAACAAATGAATCTCTTGTATACCAAATCTCATATGTGTAAAAGCTTCAAACACACCAAAATATGTAATGTTTAATACATTAATTACCAAACTATGAAATATTTAATACATTGATTATGCGTAATGACTGTTTAGTTAAAATGTCACATAAAATTATATGTAGATAAAGGCTATTTCACTAAAACTAATGTTTGAAGCACCTATTAATGCATTAATGTAGGAAGAATTGTGTTTGGCTCTCTTTAAAGGCTTGAAGCCCTATGGATTTGTAGCATATTTTAGTTATCTATCATCAAGTTTGGAGCTCTCAAAACGTCTACTATGAGAACATGGTTACATTACATTACTGGAAGATTGGTATCTAAGTAAGTTAAAAGAAATATATGTTTGTCTATAACAACCAACAACTAAAATCAAATAGGTGATAACTAAAATACGCATACCAATAATTAATGTGATACATAAAACAAACGAAGACGTGTATATAACAAATAGTATCATACATAAAACTAGAAACTAATAAATTTAAATTCAAATTCAGACGTAATAAATTTAAAAAATACAAATACTTTAAAAATCAGAACGAATAATCTTTCATAATTATTTAGCAAAAATAGTCTTTCGACGCAATAATAGTTTTGGGTTTTTCTCTTAATGATAGGTCCTTATGAATAAAATGAAAGCGATGGTTCACAACAAGAGAAGAAAATGAAAGTTTTGCTTTCTTAAAAAAAGACACAATAAAGATGTATAGACAGTAAATTAATAAGGTGGGAATGCCAAACTAAAGAGACTTCATCAACTTTTTCGGTTTTAAAAAGGTGATAAATTTAGTACTGAATTTTTCAATAATATCAAAAGAACAAGCCTCTATAAAACAAAACTCAAAAATACTTGATAACTAAATGTTAAGCTCAATGATTCAGGAGGATGTTGGTCTGCATTTTTTTTCTGTCTATGTGAGTTTTCTCGAGCTATAATGAATTTGTCATTCGTAATCCACACAAACTTAGGTCCTTCAATAAGCTTTTCAACAACATCCCAAGAGATGGTTCATGGTTGTATGTAGGAGCGAAGGTTTATCGGGGGCGGAGAGCCGCCTACTCTCCTGTTATTTCATTTCGAAGTAAAACCTTATACGTATAATAAAAATTATTTTTAATCTTAAACTCATTACAAAGTAAAAATTATATTTTTTTCATAAAAATCTATAAATCATAAACAATCTAATAAAAAAATTAATTCAATTCAGTACTACTCGTTTTTTTCCTACCGACTTGACCACTCGTGGGATTATTAAAATCAAACAAGTATTAATATTCAAATTGCGTGTGTAAGATCTAAGGAAGCATGCTATTTCCTGGAAGCTACAGGCTTATATTGCTCAAAGCTTTATAAATAAATTTATTATTATTATGGTCTTGGTCTAAAAAGCAGGTCTATTTGATTTTATCAGATCTAACATGAATGTATCATGAAACTTATTTTTTCTTTATCAAAAGTAAAAAAAAAAAGATGCTTTAATAATAGTAGTTAATGCTTCTATGTTGACAATACACGATCATGTCTACATATTTAGCGGTATCGACGAATTGCTATCTTAATTTTAACACAGAACGAGCGATGAAACAAAGAGTTTACATCAGTATGAATTCAAGCGCTAGTTAGGCTGAAACGGTTTAAGAAAATGATTACAATAGATCATAGAAAAAACAACTTCTAAAGACGTAGTAATAGAATTACACAAACCTAAAATATATTATTTGAAAAATTAAAAATAGAATTGCTTTTAAATTTAACTTTTTGAAAAGTAATTTAGGAATTTTATAAAATAAAGACATCCAAAATCACGTTGTGAGCCAAATGAGACTCTGGATTGTAGTGAGCAAGAGATATTTCAAACGAGACTTTTAAATTAAAATTTTTTTTACCGATTTGTATTTTACGAGACCAATGACTTGTTTTGACTTCAAAAAGCAACAATAATATTCTATATTTTTATGTATAATAATCAATAAACAATGCTTTTGTTACATGTTTTTTTCAATGGTGAATGGAAATTTATAATTCGTTTTTGGATGCTACATTCATGGTGTTGGTAGAGGAATAAGTACAAAATATTATTTTATCCAAATTTATTTGTTTTCCAATTAGTTTACTGATATAACAACTTACAACATTTTTACTTACACCCCTACGAGAAATGAATACGTATTTCACATGAAAATGAAACAACACGTCAAATATATCTACATTAAATGTTAAGGAAAAAAAATACTCATATAAAGACAAAGTTAATGAACATAACTCACATGAGGGAGGTTGTAACATGATGTAAATCCAAAATCACTAAAGACAAACTTAATTAATATTTGTATCATTATTTTATTAAAATAAATATAAGACAAAATTTTGAGTATAAATTGGATTGCTTGGGCAAATACTCCACTCATGTGGCTTGGGGTCTCTTTGTTTGTACTTTGTATCATTCCTACTCCAAATTAGAGAGAATGGGGAGATCACCATGTTGTGAAAAGATGGGCTTAAAGAAAGGACCATGGAGTCAAGAAGAAGATCATATATTGATTTCATACATACAAAAACATGGCCATAATAATTGGCGCGCTCTACCCAAATGTGCCGGTAAATATCATACATGTCTTGATCGTTTTATTTTTGTCAGTCTTTGATGAGTGAAAGTTGAACTGGTGTACTCATTCAATGGTTGGATTGGTTCAGAAGTTATCTTTTTAGCTTTTTAGGATCTTTTTCTATCGATTATAAATTTTGAATTTGAGATTTCTTTTGTGCGTATGAAAGTGTTTACAACTAATATAGCAAGATGATGCTATTGTATTTTGTGATTGTTCCTTTAGGTTTGTTAAGATGTGGAAAGAGTTGCAGGCTTTGTTGGACTAACTACTTAAGACCAGATATTAAAAGAGGAAACTTTACCATAGAGGAAGAGGACGCCATTATTCATCTACATAGAATGCTCGGAAATAGGTATCGTAATATCGTTTAATGAAATCCGTATCTTTAGTAGCTATCAATGTTAACTAATTTCAGCCATTATATATCATCCTTGTTTATTTATAAACATATATAGATTATAAACAACATCGTTATTTTTAAAAAAACTGATTTATATATTGACACTTTGTTAAAAAAAAAAAAAAAACTCTTTACATACAAGTATATTCGTATAACTTCCACCATGTGAGAAATAATGCTCTCTAAAAATCTTAAAGGTTTTTCCAATAAATTTACAATTATTGTAGAATTTTATGCGTAAAAATTACTCCATAAAAGTCACGAATGCCACATCAAAGTATCTAAAGGTTTTTTTATTTCAACAAAGTGGTATTCTTAAGGCACCCTAGTTTACTAAAGACACCCCTATTATACTAACATATGATGTATGTATACAGCCATATAGAGTATTGTATATGGACGTATATAGCATGAGTGAGTGATTTAAAAGATGTAGATGATGTTTACATTCAACTATAAACCCTTTTTAAAAGGTACTAGTAGTATGACCCAAATACATGCCAAGATATTTGAAAATCCATTTATGTTTTTATTAAGACACCTCCTTTCAACAACACCCTTTAGAAAAATAGATCTTAAATTTATTATGAAAGACCCATTAAAAATTATGTTTTTTTTTAGATTCTTTAAATATTCCAATTGGCCATTGGCCACCACGAATCTCAATCCCGGTTTTCCTGCTTCTTGAATTAATTAATTAATTAATCAACTAATAATTACCAAGTACACATGTATACTCTTAATTACAAAACAAAATAAGTTATATGTGCTTGGACATAAAGTATTAACTTATAACACAATAGAGTAAAGACAGAATATGGAATACTTTATTATGAATGATAGTTTGTGTTAAAAAGTTATTTTGTTTGATTTTACAGATGGTCGGTAATCGCATTAAAATTACCTGGTCGAACCGATAACGAAATAAAAAATGTTTGGCACACTCACTTGAAGAAAAGAACCGAAAGCCACCAAACAAACATCAAAGTCTCTAAAACATGTCACATGAAATCGAAACATGCTTCAAAGGCTCCATATGTTGAAGACTCGGGTGTTTCACAAGGTCTTGTAGATCAGAAGGGTAAATTACTAGACAAGAAACGATTCATCTCGACTATTCAACCATCGTCTAGTGAGTCTTCATCAGTCACACACTCCACTAGTGTACCTAAATATGAGGAAATCAATCATGAGACTTTTCTTGATGATAGTTTTTGGTTAGAAGCACTATCGAGCGAGGGTAACGGCACCATGGAACATAAGTCGTTACCAAACATATGTGTTGAGCTTCCAACAACTTCGCTCACATACCTCAAAAGCGCATATACTAGACATTCAAATGTTAGCTGTGGAACGAATGACATGCATCTATGGCATGATATTTTCATACGTAACGAGGAATTATCCGAGTTACCTGAATTTTAGGACATTTGTATTTTAGCTAAGACCAAAAAAATAACATATTTACCTAGCTAAGTATTCTTTTAAATTATTATCAAAATAATGGTCGTATTTTTCATAAATAATAACTTCTTACTAAATAACCATCAAATTTATAGGTTTCCTGCTCAAGATCGAGGATCCTCAAGAAAAATTTTATCTTTCAAAGTCATGTTTTCTGAAACTTAATAAAAATAAACATCGCATTCAACATGAATATGTGTCATATTAAAAGACAAAGTTTGTTATTATTTTTAACAGATATCATTTAATCTTATTATACTTCAATCTAAATTTACTCCACTTTCATGTTTAAAAAAAAACATAAGGATAATACCCAACACTATTTGGATGAGGAGAATACAACCAGTGAATTTATAACCTCTATTAATTTTGTTTAACTTTTAAGAAGTTATACTTATAAATATAATAATATTTAGGGTCTGAATCATGTAAAAAATCATTCTTAGCTTAAAAGATATAGAAAAACATACTAATAAAACATTAAAATTATCACATACCAAACTGAAATACACAACGAAAAACACAAGTCTAATGGATGAGAAAAAACCCATTAATCTATAAACCTCACATTAATCGTCTATACAATCAACATGAGACATATCTCAAGCCTTACAAACATCCTCTCCTCTTTCAGCCATGTCTAATTTTTTTAAAAAGATTTTGATGCTCTTATAAAGTTCATCAATGTCCCAACTTTTTACGATTTGACCAAAAGATTTAATGCACAAAAGTCTTCAGACATTGCGCTAAATATTTATGAGAAGCGATAGAATATTAGTTGACATTTTAGTCTACGGTTTATAGTTGAGTGGCTTGTTCATCATCCCTTTGACCATTGTAAAAAATAAATAAATAAATAAACCAAAGCATGTTTATCCAATCAAACTGAAGAATATCATTGAAGTATGGTGAAACTGGCAACTCTGCCTATGACAATAAGTGTTCAAAAATTCAAAAGCACTCTGCTAAACAGCGTCAGATCTACGACAAACAGCTCACCATAATTAATTTCACAAGAAATTAAAAATGGTGTTATTTAGGGGAACATAGTAGCTGCTCAGAAATTCACACATCTAGTATAACCACATCGTTATGTGATTGAGATAAAGAAATAATTTACGAGAGACAAGAGTATGCGAGAGCCTTTTCCTCTGTTAGCTCTTCGGCGGTCAAGTCTAGCTTCTTCCTTGAGAACTCATCGATGGAAAGACCTACAAAATGAAACAAGCCACGAGTTAAAAGTAGAAACACATGGTTTATTACAACCCGGAAACCATCAACTTTAATAAATGGGTCATGATCGGTTGACTCGCCAACCTCCTTATGCCGACCCGCCAACCCATTTACATATATGATTTATTACAACCTACCATCCCAATCATGTTATTATTGATCACTACCCACCAACCCAATTGACACATTTAGATAAATGGGTTGATTACATGACTTTAAGAGTGTTTATGTTGGGATTGATGTTTCTACCACAAATATATATACGGTTCATGATCAAATTAAACAATTCAACTCACCAACCCGGAAACCATCAACCTGACACAATTGACACCCCTACTTCAAACAAGAATTATGGAACTAAGGATATGGAAAAGATCTCACCTTGAACTATTGTCCATTCTCCGTTGCGGCAAGTGACTGGGAAGGAGTAGATAAGCCCAGCTGGAACATTGTATGAACCATCAGAGTACACACCCATTGAAACCCAAGTTCCCTGTAAATTGCATGACAATGTCAAAAAGGTAAAACAAATCAGATTGTAATTCAAAAAAAGAAAAGAAATAAAAGAAAGTAGGCTTGAATGGAACAGTATGTCACAAGAGAATAGCACTAACCTCTGGAGTTCCACAGACCCAATCACGAATGTGGTCGCAAGCAGAGCTCGCAGCAGAGAGTGCACTAGAGAGCTTCCTAGCCTTGATGATTGCAGCACCACGCTGTTGAACGGTGGTAATGAATCCAGATTTCAACCTAAAAGAAATAAATGACTACAGGTGTAAGTATATGAAGAGTTTAATAGACACAAAACAAGAGCACTGTTTTAGGGGGACTTTCATACCATTCATCATCATTTACGAGCTCTGGGACACGCTTCTCACCAGCTGGTGTGGTAACAGTTGCATGGGTGACATCAGGGTACTGAGTTGATGAGTGGTTACCCCAGATAATTACATTTTTGACATCAGACACTTGAACATTAAGTTTCTCTGAGATCTGTCCAAGAGCCCTGTTATGGTCTAGCCTTGTTAAACAGGTAATGTTCTTCTCTGGGATGGATGGTGCAAATTCCTTCAAGATCAAAGCATTGGTGTTTGCTGGGTTAGCAACAACCAAGACCTGGAATCAGAAATAAGCAAAATTAGTTAGAATTATATCACACTGATGATGAAAGAAAACATAAAGAATTTTGTTTGAACATACAAAACACATCAAGAACAAATCAAGCTAGGATTCTATAGTTAACTAGTTTTGAATCTTGTGTTTTTTTTCTAAAGAAAACAGTGCCCACTATTATAAATTTTTTCCTTGCACAATACAAGTAGCCCAGGAAATATAAACATAATGTGTTGGTCCAGCATTTCATTATGTGTAGAAAATAAATTAGGGGCGGGCTGGTGCATTCATAAGTTTTTTTTGGAATTCCACTGTTCATTTAAACAACAAAACCTGTGTCTTCGCAAAATTTAGCTAAGAACAGTATTTAAGATGCATGTTTATACCCGTGTTGAGTAGTGAAACATATTATTTCAAGTGACTCCCTTGAAAGTTGTAGGGTACTTATGTTTCAAGCATGTACTTTCATGAGCTAGGTGAGTAGATTTAGGAGCATTAACTGCCAAGAACATGCAATAAATTCAACCCCTTAACAGGCATTCCCATATCAACTTTGTCACCAGCCATAGAATAGAAAATGAACAATGCCAACACAAATGTACGGAAAAAATTGCTCGAATTTGCGTTGATATTTACTATACAAATCCTTTTAGAATTCTTGATTCTATAACTACCAAAACATAATGCAGGTTCATAACACCTCATCTTTGTCACAATGTACATCGTCAGCTAATATTTCTATATCATGATTTGCAAGTATTATTATCATTAGATAACAGTAAATAAGTAAAATTCACCTTGCAGTTTGCGGCGGCATGCTTTTCAAGGGCAGAAGCTTGGGACTTGTAAATCGAGACATTCTTGGACATAACGTCTTTTCTTTCCATTCCTTCTTTCCTGGGAAATCCACCCACCATGACCGCTACATTCACACCCGTGCATGCCTCAACGGCATCGGTAGTGGCAACAACTCCTGATATAAGGATTCCAATGCATTTTCAAAATATGAAAGATGACACAATAAAAACATCAACAAATATAGCAAAAACAAAAGTCAACTAAATGAAAACCTTTAAGGAGGGGAAACGCAGCATCCACCAACTCCATCTTAACTCCATTCAAAGCCTCTGCAGCTGGTGGAATGTCAAGCATGTGCAAGATAACAGGCTGGTCAGGACCCAACATAATTCCTCTAGCAATCATGGGTACAAGAGCATATCCGATTTGTCCTGTTAGAAAAACATAGTTCAATCAGTATGTCGCTGTAACCCCAAGGAAACAACACTACTATACAACCAAAAAAATATTGGATTTCAATTTTCAAATAAACATATCTGAACAAGCAAACATAGATACATAGAGCTTTTTTCCAAACAGTAGTCCTAAATTTCAATCACTAGTTCGCTACACTAGTTGATCAAGACGACATCAAATATACATCTTGCATATCATGTCTTCCATTGAAATTTAATTTGAAACCAAAATTTCCTTTTTGTGTGCCTTAGTACAACACAATCTCAAAGTCACATAGCACAGGCTCAGATGGATTGGCAGACTAATATCAATAAACAAATTATCCAGATAACCAAAATTAATCAAAATCAAGTAATCAACAACACCTCAGGAGAACAAGCAAACAAACAAAAAAGGGAGCACACATTAAGTCATCTTTACAAAAACTCAGTAGTCACGCAGGTTATAGGTTACACTAAGCAACATAAGAGCACATCTAAGATTTGTGTTAATCAAGATATAATACTACACCTCTTCAAATTTTAGAACATCAATCGCAGGATTTAAATCAAAAAGCACCAAACCTAGTTTACCTTGATCGAAAACATCCAAAACGATACAGATTTAGTCAACAAATTAAGCAGAGATGAGTCGGATCTAACTCAACTGGACACCAAACCAGATCACACACTCATACACCTTTTGTGCGTGCTGCCACACTTGCTAATAACATATCAGATAAGGTATAAGTATAGATGATCAAATCAGACATATTGGATAAAATGATCTACTTAAACCCTAGTTCGTCGTGATCGAAAGCGTCCAAAACAAAAGACACACAAATTTCATCAAACTAAGCAGAAACAGATCCGATCCAACTTAATCCGAACTCAAACCAGATCACACACACATAACCCTTCGTATGTTCGTACCGCAAAACTTGCTAATAACAAATCAGACAAGCTACAAGTAAACGCAATCAGATCAGATCAAACCAGATCAAGTAAACACAACCAGTAACAGAATAATATCCAATCAAATATGAACAAACTGAACAGATCCGTAATCAACTTCATCACTATCCAAAACAAGTGAAATCAAACAACAAAGAGATCTCAGATCATACCTGCGGCACCAGTAACAAGAACACGAACTGGATCTTTAGCCATTGGCGATAAAGAGATGAGAGAAATGAGATTTGAAATATATGTAAAAAGGCGATGAGAACGATGATATAGAGGGAGTGATAGTAGAGCAAAAGGGGGTGATATTTATGGAGATGAAGATGAGAGTCTCGAGGAGATGATATGTGTGTGATACGACGACGTTGTGGATAACAAAATCTGCTTTTTTATCTGTTTGACATCTGGACCACGTTAGGCTGGTTCACGGACCGCACACCTGGACCGCACACTTGGACCGCCCTAGTGGTTCTGGGCTTAAGGCCAAGGGTGTGTCTAGTGGGCTCGTGAGGTGGAGCGTGGGTCGTGTCGTTTTTATTCGGTCGAGGCGTGAGGCCGGAATGTGAGGGTGGTAACGGGCGTTGCCTCTGGATGAAATGATTTAGCAACGCCTCTTTCGATGACATAATTATATGTATACCTTAAAAAGTTGTTGAAATAGTGTGTTTCAAGTATCAACTATAGACGCATTAGTTTAAGTAACTTTTATTATTGTAAATTGTTGTTGTATTGAATCAAACTTTTATTAATATTATGTTGTATTGTTAAACAAAGCTCATTCATGTGTTTAGTTTGATGACAAATAATTAAAAATACAAGTAAAATCAAAGAATTATATTGCCTGAAATCTTATAGTCCTGTTTGATTTGTTCTAGCAGTTTTCGAGTGTAAGCGTAAATCAAACTGTGGCGTATGATTTGAAAATTTATAAACAAAACGATCAAAACTTTAAAAAAATAACCTATTGTGAAAATAAAGATGGGACTAGTTTCATGGTTTTAAACAGCCAAAAATATAAGTTTCTCTAAATTCAACGTAATAAATTATTCCACAATAAATATAGAATAAGAAAGTCAACTTGCAAGTCGTTGTTGCATGAAGTTGAAAATGACACATCAATTGTTTTTATTTCTACAGCATGGAAATTAAATCATCCAATTTATTCCAAGAAAAAAGCATGCTTCATTGCTTCCCATAATTTTTTTAATTAATACAGAGATAATCATATTATTTTTATAAGTAAATAAACAACTGTCAATATATTCGTTTAAAATGAGTTGTTGCTTTACTTAAATGGGGATATTGGCAAAGTGTCTTCCTCAAGTGTCAAAATGGCTAGCAGAACTAACACTCACTTAAAAACCCATAAAAGAATTGATGTAATTAGTACTGAATTATGAATGTTACATTTGTGAACATATAACAAAATCTCAACAATCAATCAAACAAGGTGACAAAAAAGGACGTCGGTGTCTAAAGAATAGTTGGATCCTTGTATCTCTTGAAGAGAGTTTCAATATCCGCCATCACATCGGGTGGTAAAGGTCTCTTTGTTGTCAAGAAAGCATCAATGTTCTCTTTTAGTTGCTCCACAGATGTCGCGCCAATGATTGTGCTTGTCATAAACGGCCGGTCCCTCACAAATCCAAGTGCCAGCTCAACGGGACTGAGTCCGTGTTTCTTTGCCATCTTAATGTATTCTGCAGTTGCTTCCTGGCATATGCGTATAGCGCGTGTTAGAAACAAATCACATAGACGAAAATTAGTAACGCCAATTTGAAAAAGAAACATGATAATACAGGTTAAGGTGATGAAATGTACCTTGGCAATGGATTTGTTGTATCTTTCCATGTATCCAGGGAATAACTGAAGCCTACCCTTTTTAGCAGCTTCAGACTCTGGATCCAAATATTTTCCACTTAATGCTCCACCAGCCAGTGGAGAGTAACAAAGTAAGCCAACATTGCAGTTTTTTGGGTGGCATACTTCAACAAGATCAACTGCAAAAGTCGAAAGAACACATCAACTTGGGCGACAGTCGTTTTTATGTGGTATATTCAGTGTTCTTGAACTCAGGCTGATTAAGCACCCGCCTAGGCTTGGGGTCTCCCAATCTACATACATTTAGCATGATATATGCAGTGATCCTCTAAATACTAAAGCAAAATCAAATACAAATTATAACATTTGGCTGGGGTATTAAGAGTATTTTTGTTTAAAATGAAATATCTGGTGATAAAAAAGATGATATGTTTTTCAGTTATTAAGTTAGAACGTGGGTGCTAACATTTTGCTTTCAAATTTTAGTATATTTTTTTTAGTTGATTTTAGGTGAAGGGGATAAACAAAAAGAAAGAAAATGAAGATGGGGAAGAAGAAATGAAGACAAAGTCGAGATAATTTACTGTTATAGACAATTCTAGAATGGCATGTGACCAACTTTAGTCTTAACAAACTCTTCTGACGGAGAAACTAATATGGGTGGATATTGTGACCGATATTGTAGTTTTGTCTAGTGGCAACCATTGGACTTTACTCTAATACTTAATTAATTACTCTGCTTCAAAGCTCAAAGATCATATACAGTTGGTATCATCCAACTCGAACCACTAAATCAAACAAAGGACTTTCAGATAATATGCATCCAGCCGTACTGAACTGAACATTGCATACATCACCCACAAAAAGAAGGATCAAAGCAGCAACAGGTTATAAGATTCAAAGTTCAGATTGCAATACATCATATAATGATTAGAACTTACCCTCAAACTTGCACCTTACTAGCAGACTGTAACTGTTTTGTATACTGACAATCTTTGGAAGTCCTTCAGCTTTTGCAGCATGAATGAATTCCATAACTCCATATGAAGTTTCATTTGAAACACCAATGTAGCGTACCTAATTATACAAATAGGGTTGTAATGTAACCACAATTTGAAACACTAAAAAGTCTATCATGAAAATTTTTGGGTCAAAAGATGTCTCAATTGTTGCTAAGTACTCCACTAATGTTTATACAAATTTAGAACATCCAGACACGCAAAGGATTACCTTTCCTTCTTCAATAAGTTCTTGAAAGGCCCTGAGCTGTTCTACAAATGGCACACTTTGCCTCCATTTCAAAGGATCATAAAAGAATTCCCCAAACAAAGCAACATAGCGATCTGGCCTGGAACATAATCAGCAAGAAAAGTATCAATCACGTATTATTTCACACTTAATACCATGTAAATGAACCTTTACTGGATTGTAACCGTCTTCATGACACACTACATATGATCCGGATAACACCATTGCTATATGGTTAAGTGTTCAAATTTTAAGGTTATGGATAGGAACAATGCTCGTTATAACCTTTCAACATACTAGTGGACATATGAACTAACCAATGAATTTGTAATAAATCAATATAATCAGTTTTCAGACGTTTTAAGCTTTTCTCCACACTTTCTTTAATGTTGGCAGCATCAACCCTCACAACTTCTGCATTATCTCTTATGTAAGGGGATCTCTCTGAATAACCAGCCACTTTAGTGGCCAATATAATCTGCAATGTGTCGGAAGAATATTATGGAATAAGTGAAAATTATTTAATGAACATGAATTGTTTTCAAGTTTTTCAAGCATAAAACTTTGTAATCAATGCAAATAAAGCTATAAAGAAATATTATTACCTTCTTGTTACCTATACTTCCGATTTGAACATTTATACTATCATTTAATTTGTAAGAAATGATACAAAAAGACTGATTATATCAATAAGAGGAAAAGTACCTGGTCACGAGGCCGAGATTTCATCCAATTTCCAATATAAGTATCTGTCAACCCTTGTGTCTCCTTCTTCATTGGAATCGGATACTTTAAAAAAATGGGAAAAATGTATATAAGAAGTGGTTAAAAGAGCAAGTAGCGGTTCAAATACAAACAAATAATCACTTGCCAAGGCAAAAGTATTTACTGAAAAATAGAGGTATCATCATTGTCTATTTGTCACCATAGATAGGTATTAATCGTCATTTAGTTTATTTATAATTAACATCAAACCAACTTACAAGATATTATTACTTATTGTAGATGTAAATCATTGCTAAAGAAAGGGATTATGAAGTAGTGGGAATGACTATATCTTACTACTTCTGCAGTGTCTAAAGTATTAATGCCATGTTCAAATGCATAAGAGAGCATTTCATGAGCCTCCTTCTCTGTGTTCTGTTCCCCAAATGTCATCTGCAATTTTAGCATGAAATAGCATTAGAAACTTAAAAGATATGCTTTATAAAAAGATTTCTTCTGACCTATATAAGTTGAACACTTGCTAGAATCATTTGTGTTGCATGATGAAATCATCAAAGTGAACAACATATGTTAATATACCGAACTACTAAGCATAAATTTGAAATTAAACCCCTCATACTGACCAATAATCCAATATTGCCTGTATTGCTCAGTGAAGCTCACAACTTTGTTTCTAATGCCCCCAATTACTCTCAACCCAAGCACGTTAATTGTGGAGTTCTCGTCTCATCCACAATAAACGCTCCAAAATGAGTTGGTGATATTTCAAGGTCAGGCATTCATAGCCCAGTATATCTCTTGTGGGCAAAACAATAGGATTTGCCTAAATTGTCACAGTGAATTACCTAACAGCTTCTTGATTATGGGGTTAAGAGGAAATCTAAGTTGATACCATTGAGACACAATTGATAGTAATCTCACTAAACCATGTGTGTAAACAGAAATGTACAAGTGACAATAAGCAGCATAAGTACAACTGTACAAATCATAACTATCATAACTAACATACATCTACATACTCTAATACCTACAAATCTATACTTCATACAGAGACAAATCTAATTATCTATGTCATATGTTTTACGATATATCGGCATTACAGCTAACAAATCATCAATTACATGTGACGATGACACTGTAACCCATGCGATGACACCATATACGAAAATCGGTAACCGACATTAATCAAATCGTGATTAGTAGGTCAAATACAAACAAAACCCACAATCAACAAACAGAAATCGAATGAATTAAAACACAAATTGAGGTAACTAATGATGAAACAGAAGGGACTCACAGTGCCGTAGGTGATTTCACTGACTACAAGATTGGAATCCCCAACTTGATTATACTGCATTGCGCTTCTCTGCGGTTGCGCCATGGCGGTGATTGTAGAGGCGAACTTGTGCTTGTTGACGAACTTTTTGAGGGGAAATGGAGATGAGAAGTTGCAGGTGTAAGCATGGCGGTTGTTGTTGGAGAAAAGGGGGTGAATCACAGGGGAAGAAGATGAAGCCATTGGTAGACCTTTGGAGAATTGGATAGAAGTTGAACTACATAAAAAAATTGCGGGTGTGGGATTGCGCCACGTGGAACGGTCAAATACGACCCGTTGCCGGGATGTATCGAACCTGAATCGAGTATATCATGAATATGGTAACAAGAATCGGGTCGTGGTCCCGACAAACTCCTAATGATTCTTAGTTCAAATAGTTTAAGTAATGTATCTTAAATTGTATCATATGTTTTTTTCATTTGAGACATATTTAGGATTGTTTATTTTGTTTGGAAAAAATTTTAACAAAAAAAATTACTAACTTTGATTTTTTAAAATGAGTATTTAAAAAAATGTTTAAATTAATTTATAAACTAAAACGTTGTAAAATGACTTAAAAACATAATTTAAAAATTAAGAGAGTTAATAGAAAGTAGTAGAGGGATATAATAAAAAATTAAACCAAAATTAGTTTTTAAAAGTTAATAAATAATCGCCTACTTACTTTTCAAAAACTATTTTTTACCTTGTATGAAAAGTCAATTTTAAAAGTATTTTTGGGTTTGACAAATATTTTTTTTGATTTATTATCTTATTAGAAGTTAATAAGTTAAAAGTAACTTCTGAAAATTTATTGCCAAACATGCACCTAATATGAGTTACCTTTGAATGGTAGCTTCAATTCGTGACTAATGTGGATGAAGTGGTGAATGAGCTTACTTTCGGAGACATGATAGTCTAATGCCCCAAGGTATGTCAAAATACGTAAAAAGTAATTAATATAATTTGTAGCATGTCAAAATATTTAAATTTGTCTAAAATACTCGTAATTTCGAGTTTTCCGAAAATATAACTTTATTATTGACTAACATATATTTATAGTATAAAATTTGTACGGTCTTAAATTAAAGAATTTCAGAGTTGATAAACAATTGTTTAAAAAAATCAAAATCATGTGTCGAGAAAAAGAATATGGTTCAATTTGTATGAATTTAGTTTGAGTTGACTATTGAGTTTGCAAACTAATACAAGGTGTTTATTTCAACTTAGATCACATGATGGGCGTTTGTAGTTACTTTTAAATTTGACGGTGTAACATAAGTTTGTTTATTGTTTGAGATGATTTTTTTATTTGTCATGTTAAATATACCTTCTGTTTTATTGAAGAGCCTCTTAATATACAATAGTATAAAAAGTTGTATGCAGATGTATTCAAGTTCAAATCATATGCATATAAACACGCGCAAATGATTATATAGACATATAAACCGATTAAAACCAAATAAAAAGGATGCATTTAGTAGTATGTAGTACATTTAGCAAATCATTTTCTCTTTGTAGGTAGATTATTTTATGTGCCACCGATCATTTATCTTTCCCGCATCAATTGTAAGTTTCCGATTGTTTATGGTTTTGTACTATTTTTGAAATGATTCATGCGTTCTAGATATAAATAATAAAAAAATAAATTTTGTTGTCACCTATCATTAGCAAAATAAAATTCAGAGTACTACCTGCTATGACAATCAAGCTTGGAAGCATTAGTCTTATTGTTACAAAAAAAAAACAAAAGGAAAAAAAATAAACATTTTTTATTTCAGTTTACTCATTATAAATCAAAACTAAAAAAGATAAATTGTGAAAGACTTGGTGTTTAAAACATAAGAAGGTAACATATCTTATGTAATCAGTTTTGTTATTAAAGGTCATAGGAATTTAGACAAACTTAAAAACCAACCCTTTATGGAAATATATGGATATGGAAAGTATGTGGTTTCTTTTTATAAGAGTAATGTTATTGAATTTCCAAACTTAAAATATGCCAGAGCTACATGCCTACATTGCAAACAAAGAGGAAAAAATAGATACAGAAAAGCACTAAAATTGTCTTGTTGACATGTTCATTTATATATCCATTATATGGATTCTTTTAGAATTAACCATAACTAATAATATAAAACTAATGGGAAAAAATTCAAAATTGGTGATGGTTATATCAATTTATATTCATGAAACACCTTTTTTTACTAACTCTTATATAAAGACAACTTTTTGTTGCTTTGGAAGGAAGAAAGGGCTCATTTGCCATTTGGTAAGATTCCACTTCCTTTAGTCACCAAAACTTTGGCCCTGGTTTTGGTTGTTCCACTCTGGCCTGCCCTACAAATACAACCCTTTACCAAAAGCAATAATTAGCTTTATTATAAGCAAATTGGACCTCATAATGGTGTCAAAATTACTCTATTGTCCTCAATAAAAATTTATATAGCATTTTATCATCAATCATCAAAAATAAATTAATCAACAATCATATGGATCAATGATATTTCCTGTCTCATAATATGGTTGACAAGCATTTAAGAAGACCAAAATAATTTCTATACAAATATCGACCGTGAACAAAAAAAAATATATTAAGTTTATGATAAATGTTTCGCTCCAAATATCACCTATTAAGAAACCTCAGAAGAAGTGACCATTTAAGAAACCTCAATTCCACTTGAATAACCAAAAACAATTAGATAAACTTCTAGCAAATACAACAATATCATTGTTTAGTATATATTAAGGGGATGGTTAAAAAGGTATGGTTTTCTTTCTAGCAAAAGTTCTATTTTCTAGAAATAGTATTGATAACATTACACTAATTTAATTAAGTTGTTTTTAATAATTGGATTGCAACAAATGATTTAATTAAATTGTTTGTAAAACATATCCTGTTATGCACAATGGCATTATCGATATTTAGCCCAATAACAGTGGCAATTAATTAGCTTTCAACTTACAATATAGTGATAAACCAACCAAACAATGGATATCACACCAAGGAAAGAACAAAGCATGTGCATTCCATCTATTCAAAGAATTTGGTACAAGCGTACAAGTTTCAGTACATGATGTACAAGCTAATAATTGTTTTGTCTATAAATCATCCATTCTATTGAAAATGGCATTTCTCCATCTATTCATGCCCAAAGTTGTGTAAATCATCCCATCTCCCTTCTCTCGTTTCATCTCGTTTCATGTCCTTCAAGTTCAAGTCCATAAAAAAGCTCATACACGCTCATAAAGCGTGTGAGAGCTTTACTGAGATCATTCAATCTAAATTGCACATAAGTAAAGTTCGTAAGGTTATTAAAAATGTCACCACTTTTCTTGTTTCATCACGTCAGAAATTACATTTCCGTCCGATGAGACAACGCTCTACCTTAAGCGAGCATTACTTCCTCCTTCAGGAGGGTTCTCCGGCCATATACATTAGTCATCGCCATGGTCAAAAGTCGGTTCAACCATCTAAAGAACCAATAACTAGCAAAAATAAAGTACAAGGTGTATGTTCCCCTAGTACAAGTACTCGTGGTGCCAATATGGAAAAAACCGTAGCAACAAAACATGGTTCGTTGCTACGTGAGAGAAAGAAGGATGGGAATAAAAACAAAATTAGAGACTGGTTACACACGCGCGATACCCGAGGGATTGATGAGAGAGCGGAAGATTTTATTTCGAAGGTTCGAGAAGACATGAAGCTTCAAAGGGAACAATCCATCGTCGAGTTTCAAGAGATGTTAGCTCGAAGTGTTTGATTTCTTTTCCCACAATTATTATTAACATTAAAACATTTGAACACCACAAACTTTAATTTGTTTTCTTTCAAATCTATCAAAGATTGCCATTTTGTTGTCCCATTTATTTTTCATGGGAAAAATGGTAATATTTTGATAATTTTCAATATTTTAAACTATAATGTAATTTTTTTCCCAATTTAATTACAGAAGATAATGGGTTTTTGTTATAGTAACTATGTAATGAAGCTCACAATTTTTGGATGTGACATAGAAGAATAAAAAACTTATATATGCGTGTCTTTACATGGGTGTATATTATGTGAAAAGTCATTGGTTTTTGTATGGGTATATCGGTTTATTTGTACCATGAGTCATAGCTAGTGTATTATTTTTTATATTTTCATAAATAAATTCTAAAATGTAATATGTTTCATGTAACAAATGCAAATAAGAGTGTTATTTATATTGTGTGTTATGTTTTTTTAACAATGAATTATTTTTACAACCAGCTACAAACATAGGGTGGTTAATCAAACCCCAGGTGCGTTTAACTTTGAATAAGATATTATCAACCTTGACAAATAATTAAAGACAAAATAAAACTACAAGAATAGAAATGATCTTAACCATTTGATGAAAATAACACATTAAGATCTTATAGAAAATATTATGTTTGGGTTTTTTTATTCTCAATTTTGTACAACGATATAACACTACTTGGGTCCAAAATTTTGTTAAATTTATATCACTACGATATCTATACCACTAACGCCACAACTCTAGACGAACTCATGTATTGAATCGGACCCTGACATCCGACAAGTCCGTTGGATTTGCTTCACTGTGATAATGTAATTTCTTCGATCTAAGCTTTAATGTGGACCTTTGTCCCTTTGTTGTGCCATAAACGATACTCATAATCTTATCAAACTTGTCATTGGGGTTTCTAAGAGCTTTTCGGCTTGTATTATATTTATTATCTTAAGTGAATTACATAGACAGTACATATGATATGTAAAAGATTAACTTATTCATTTGACACAAAATTAATAGATTTAAGAATGGTTATGCATGTGCTACATGTTTTAACAAAATTAATACCGGAGACACCATATTACTTACAATTTACCTTTCTTAAAGTCTCAAACAACTATTTTTATCAAACTACATTTAACTATTAACTATTTCTTCATTTAACTAAAAATAAATGCCTCAAAATTAACAACAAAATTATATATATGTTCATCCGAATTAAAACAAGACCATAACAGATTTTGAGACATTATAACACGTAATCCGAACAATCCGATTGCATAAGACCTCTTCCCACCACCAATAATATTATTTTCTTATCTCTCCTACATTTCATCATCAACATCATCATCATCATCTTCTTCATCTTTCTAAAACTGGAGTTTTACGAGACCAAATGCAAACTGATTTCTGTTTTTAGAAAACAAACACTTACTATTGTTATATCTTTCTTGAAATAGAAAGAAATAGGTTCATGCATATAATTAGAAATCATGGGTCGAAATAAGCTTCCTATGAAAAGAATCGAAAGCAACACAAGCAGGTTGGTCACGTTTTGCAAACGTCGAAATGGGCTCATCAAGAAAGCTTACGAGCTTTCGGTTTTATGTGATATCGATATCGCTCTTATTATGTTCTCTCCCTCGGGGCGCCTCAACCATTTTTCATGCAAACGAAGGTTTCATTAATTAACCTAACCCTAATCGTGTTCCTAATGTTTTTTGGACGTTATAGCTAATTATAGACGATTGATACTATCGGGCTATGTTATACAGAACCGAAGATGTACTCAATAGATTCGTAAATCTTTCTGATTCCGAAAGAGGGAGGTATAATCGTATTCTGCATCTCTGTAGATTAATTTCTCATTATCCATCTATCAAATTCCTAGTGTGATGAATGAGACTTTTTTTTTTTTTTTTTTGGTTGCAGTGTGATTCAACATAGAGAGGTATGTACGTTTTTAATTCATTCATTCATTCATGCAAATATAAAAGTACACGTGCATGTTATCATTTGTTTGATCCTTGATTAGTTGATTTGTTAATGAATTATAATTTATTTACATGCTAATTAAGTTGATGTGTAAACACAATGTAGTCTTATATATGTATAGCCTTATGTATGTATAGCCTTATGTATGTATAGCTTGTCGTTCCAAAAATAATATGTACAACGTAAAACGGCGTAGTTTTAATTGCATTCTAAAAGTCTTTTAAGTTTAACAACTTAGGCTCAGAGAAACTATGAATTGCAAATAAACTTGCAAATAAATCGGTGGTAGAGATTAAAATGGTCTAAATCGATCCAAAAAAGAGGAACGTTATGTCCTATTTTTAATCCATATATATGCATATATTGTATGTATTGTAGAATAATAGCGTATAAGGAAAACGGGACAACATAGTATCATTAGGGCCTAGTTGAGAGTGTAAGCTTAATGCTTCGCAAAACAATAAAATTATGTCATTTTATATATTATAAACATTAGCTACATGAATTCGCAATAAATGAACATTACGTTGGTAATGTGTTTTTCTCTATATAAATGGTTAAGTGTTCAATTTTGTAAGGCGCGAGTATAAATGGTTAATAAAAGTACAATACGAATTGTTACGAAACAGATAAATTCATGAGCTAAATATGTACATATGTTTTCTTATTAGATCGTTATATACTTATATTTTATATTTTGGGAATAACAAAAGATCAGGACATAAGATAAAATGATTAATTAATATATAAATTCTATAATAAGACTACTATACTAAATTAATTCATTTTAGACAGATAATTAATACTCTTGTTTTTATATGCATGTGGAATGTTTTGATATGATAAATATTGCAGTATTTAAACAGCCTCCTAAGCAAGATCAGGAGTGAAAATGAGTTAGCCATCCATGTTCCTTGGTTAGTTAAGATAACAATTAATATTCTCAAAGTTTTAATAATACAAAGATTATATATTAATATATTATCTAAACCATTTGCTAATTACTTTACTGTTTTGAATAAGCCCCAGAGCCATCCATATGCAATCAGAGGTAGCTACAAACATTTACATTTTATTATATATTTTTATACAATCCTTATATAGATCTTTAAATAACTACCTTCTGTCTTTTAGGAAATCCATCAAGAAATTAGCTCCTTACAACAACAACTTCATATGGCCAAAGAACAATTAAGGTTGTAATCAAAAGTTGTTTGTATATATCTATATATACATGTGTTAATTCATCATGTTGCATATATGTTGATTATGTTCTTCTGTTATGATCCAATTATATTAAAGGATGTTCGATCCGGATCCAACAACGTTTACATCACTTTACGATTATGAATCGTATGAGAAGTTACTTTATAAGATGTTGGATCGGGTCACACAACGTAAGGTAATCTCTTAATTATGCTCTTGATATATATGATATTATTGTTAAAAGTAGTTGATAGAATTCTTATAATTAATGTGCGAAAATCATTTGTATCGTTGGTATCTCGTAGGAATATATGTTGAGTAACCAAACCCCTGCATACCATCCAAGTGTATTGCAGGTAATCAACACTCAAAATATACATTCACAATGATATATATTATCTTATATGTAAGAAATGGGACGTTAATATGTTGAGAACTGCGATGACCATATAATGCATTTGTAAGTATCGTTTAAAATGTGATTAATAAGACAGTCACTTAACACGCTACTTTTTCTCTTCCACTAGTTTGATAACCTTTTATACACTATCTACAAATAAATTATACGATTCAACATCACTAGTTCTTAACATATTATTGTCTCTGAAATAAGCTTGTCGACCAATGTTGTAAAATGATGACAAAAAACCATCATTAGTTACATTTTTATCCATACTCATTCAATTTTCTTACAAAATAAGATATCATTTTCCTTTGGTATATCCATAAATACAATGGTATGACTGAAATTAAAAGATGCAACAGGGAGAAAGCTCATCAAAGAACAATGATATCAGTTGTTGGCCCGAAAATGTCTGTTATGGAACAAATCAAATGGATGAACAAAACCACCCAACTATGTTTGCACCATGTTCTCCGGATAACACATTCGAAGCCACGAGGTTCGTTTAGCGTACTATGTAGTCGTTCTTTATGACTGGTACCAACATTAGATATTTCAGATGATTTTATATGTTTGACGTTAACAATACATTTTAAAATGTTATGACATTCATATCCAATGATTTGACCTCGTCATGAGACTAAAAGATAAAAGAAAAATGGATCTATGTTTATAAATGTCCAATGGTGAATAAACAAGTTTAAGAGGTTTATATTGTGTTTTTCAGGAACCAATTGTCAAATGCAATATTTGACTCATTGCCAAAGTCAACTATGAATGAGGAACCACAAAACCTTGAAGGGTTTCAGGGTTGCAACCAAACTACTGAAGAGACCCTTCAACAATGGCATCAATCAACGGATGAGCTTCTAACATCTCTCATGACACTATGACATTACTTTTTCGGTCACCAAGGTTCGTCACATCAACATTTTACGGCTTCATGCTACACATATCACTATTATAAAATTGGACTCTCTGTCGATGACTCTGTTTTTTCTTGTAATATATGTTAATTAACGTTTTTTATTTTAGGTATATAGATTTCATTAATCATAACATATGAAAAAAGTGTTTTGATCTATAAATATAGTCAACTTGGTTTCATGTAATTTTTTTAAACTCACATGGTTAAATAATTTAAGACTAACAAATAACAAAAAAGATGCCATGTGTTATTTAATAAGAAGTGTATGAATTAACTATATTAGCTTTTCATCCGATGTAACTAATCTCATTATCATATATAAAAAAGTTCCACAAAAACTATATAGGTGTCAAGTGATTTATGCATAAATCGTACATTTGAAAACTGATAATGCACTTTTTGATAATTAATTCGGTTGGTAAAAATGATTATTATGCTTATTTCCCTTAATCTAAGTTGCTTATCACTTAATTATATTACGTCACTATATAAAGTTAGGTCCCTCTTTTCACTACACAATAGTTTAATTTTCACTTGATGTTTTGGTCAATAATCTGTCGATGAAGGAGTTCTGTTTTGTTAGTAATCCTAATTTTATGTTTCGTGTATTGTATGTTTTATGTATGATACAATATTATTATTGTATAGTATACGCATCAAAAATATGTGCGATATAACATGTATCGTTTTTAGAAAGATAACAGTTTTGTACCTATAATTTATTCGTATATTTCTTAATTTCTTTTGAAGAAATGTATGTGGTATGCCTTATTTGTTATTTTATACTTATGTTTATGTAGCAAAATGAAAAGGTGAATCCAAGTGGAGGAATGGAAATTATGCCAAATCAACGAGTAGATGCCTCCTTATTGTGTCATCAAGCAAGGAGCTAGTGACCAATGCATTCATGAACTCGTGATTTAAATATGTGTATAATTATTTATTTGGAATAATATATAATTTTATTTTAATTAATACCTGTTTTGTTCATTGATATTTCATGCTTTTGTTTGACATTTGTTTTGCTTTGTTATTAAATGTAAACTAGATATAAATGATTTGTGTTTGGCATGGTTTTATTGGGAAAAAAATGTTATATTTTTGTATGCGATATACTTGTATGAATATTTTTGTAAAGTTTTAAGCTCGTCTAATTGGCAAGACAATTGCATACCAACTTTTACTCGCGGATAATTGTTTAACATCAAATGCAAGATGAGATGAGCATAAGGCAAGTGAGAGAATTTATGATGGAAATTTTTTCATACGTCTTGAGTTGCTAAAATACCGCTTTGAACAAGCGTGCTAAACAAATGTGTAAAAATAAGTAGATCAAACAGTATGGATGTCAAGATGGTTAAATGGAACATGAACACTAAGGAATTAGATAGCGACGAGGAGCTAGAACTTGAAAGTAATGATGAACCATAAATGCATGATACCGATGGAGAGTAATTAAAAAAGTCATGAGTACATTTTAGTAATATTTTTAGGGCTCAAACAGTATAGATAAAGGCTAAGAGAAAACATAGAGTGAAAGTTCACATGTTAAAATGAACTAAGTTCAGAAAGGTTTGAATGAAACAATGCACATAGTATGGGAATCAAGGAGAAAAACAACTTGTAAAGTATTTCAGCCGAATGAATGAATATATATCATGAGTACATTCTTCCTCTCAAACGTTCAGCCTTTCCTTTTTTTACTTCACATCAGTTGTTAATCCCCTCATCTCCTTTCGTTTCACCTGAGCTCTAAAGGTGTTCCCCGCAAACATCCTCTTTGAAAAGTGATCTAGTTAACTTATATAATATCTTGGAAAAGACATACTAGTGGTAAAGACTAAAGATTGCATCTTATAAAATCAAAAATACGCGCACAAATAAAAAATATACCTGATTGTTATTACGATTTTAAAAACTAAGAGGACGTTTGGTTGGAAGGAATGAAATGAAATGGAATATAATTAAGAAACTAGTCTAATTTTCAAGTAAAATTATGTTTGAGTGAGTAATGAAATGTAAAATCAATAAAATGTTTCACTTCAAATTTCCTTGGTTGTGGGATTTTAAAATCCTTTCATGTAGAGAGGAAATTTGAAATCACATGACCAAGGGAATTAAGGTGAAACATTCCATTGGTTTTACATTTGAATACTCACTCAAATATAATTTTTACTTAAAAATTAAACTAGTTTCTTAATTTCTTTCAATTTATTCTAACCAAAAGCCCCCTAACGGGGCGTTTGGTTGGAAAAAATTGAATGGAATGGAAAAAATAATATAATTTTTCAAGTAAAATTATGTTTGAGTGGATAATAAAATAAAAAACTCAATAAAATGTTTCATCTCAAATTCATTTGACTGTGGGATTTCAAATTCAATTTTTAGGTGGAATGATTTTGAAAACTCACAACCAAATAAATTTGAGGTGAAATATTCATTTGAGTTTTACATTTTATTACCTTCTCAAATATGTTTTATTTGAAATTAACAAGTTTCTTAATTTCATTCTATTTTTTCCAATCAAACGACCCCTAAAATATTTTTTAGATGGTAATTACGCATGTGGATAAAAAAGTTACCTTGTAAAATACTTGGACGAAGATTACAAATTAAAATTTATAATACTAATGTATTTGAATATTGAGATTTTGTAAATACTATAAGTAATAATGTCAACGGTTTTAACCATTTTTAATCGATCAACGCAGTTACGCGGAAGAGGAACACTCTTCGTCACGAAGATAACCCCATTCATATATATTTCATTTTCCCCAAATCATTTTCTTTCACAAACTACAATGCAATTTTCCTAGAAAACTTCCAAAATTCAATCAATCATCTCGTCTGTTGATCGATCGCTATTGATCATCAACACTTCAAAAACCCTAATTTCATCCATCTTCATCTCAAATGGGTTTGCAGCAATCCAAAGACGAGCTTTTGTATCAACAAGTCAGTTATGGCAACTCTGAAGGCATCAGAAAGCTTCGAAGCGAAGGTGCTGGCCTTGAGGTAGTTATCGCAATTGATTCATTTCATAGAATTCGAGTTTTCCATCGTCTCATTGGCATATGGTTTCAATTTTCAATCACATATAAGTTATTTATCTTCCTGTGGATTAATATTTGTTGAAATTTGAGATTCGTATTGTTTAATTTAGCGTTTTGGTGCAACAACAAGCTGTTTTGAGGGTGTGTGGGATTTGATTAACTGAATTGTTTATGTGATTACTCTTGAGTCGCACAACTACACAAGTAGTTTTGAAGCTTTTTTGGAAAGCAATAAGCGTATAAGCAGTTGCAATAAGCAACAACGGATGCACTTAGTGGTGTGATTATGTGTTTAATTATGGGTGAACTGTTGTTTCTGGTGCAGTGGGTGGATAAGGAAGGAAAGACACCTCTGATTTTGGCTTCTATGAGTGCACATACATATGATGTTGCAAAAACGTTGATAGAATTGGGTGCCAATGTAAACGCTTATCGTCCAGGTGAGCTCTTTCGTGTGATTTAGAGTTTGTAAATCCTTTTTCTTGTGTTCATGTACTTATGGATGTGTGATGCATTTATACAATATGTAATTGGGTGTTTCATCAGTTACAAAGATAGAAATATTTGCTTAAAGCTTATGATGCCTTTGAGTATGTATATGATTTATGATTCTATCAACCAAAACTAATGTTGTCTGTGGTCATTTAGTTGTTATGAAAGTTTGTTCCACTTATTCACTTTTGGTGACAAAATTCTGCAGGGCGTCATGCTGGATCTCCTTTGCATCATGCAGCAAAAAGAGGCCTAGAGCAGATGGTTACGCTACTGCTTTCACATGGGGGTGTGTGATTCTTAGTCGAAGTCAACAGTGATACGATTGCATTGATCACTTTCATTATGGTTCATTTGCTTGTGTAAAATTCCTTACACTATATTTTTTAAGTTTTAATTTATCAGCTAATGCATTGGTGATGAATGATGACTGTCAAACTGCACTTGATGTTGCAAGAGTCAAGGGATTTAGCAATGTTGTGCGTGCAATTGAGGTACATACACAGTTTACTTCTCACATGATTCTTATCAGTCTATTTTTTTCTCATTTATTATGATGCCACCATCTTATGTTTGGTTCATTATGCAATTCATGTAGAACCATATTTGCTTATTCTCTGGTTGGCTGCAAGAACTTTATGGGCCTGGAATTCTTGAGCTACTTGCTCCTCAGCTACTTTCTAGAAAAGTGTAAGTATTGCATTTTTTTATGTTAACTTTTTGTGCTGTATAGGGTGCTGTACTTTCTAGAGGACTTCTGAGTGATCAGATCAGTTATTAGGGTGCCTGCTATATTAGGGATTTGGGGATTATTTAAGTTAAATATGTTAAATGTTCACTCAGTTTTTTTTTTTCAATCTAGATTCTTCATGTTTTGAGCTTATGTTAAATGGTTGTATTTTGTGTGATTGCGTGTGGTCTTGTGGGTTTACAATTAGGGGTGTTGATTTTGGGTTATATTTTTCTAAAACAGCCACACAAATTTAACTGTTAAAACAGGTCGGAAGTCCCCCTAGGTATTTAACATGTTTAAAACATTAATTGTTTTTTAAAATGTAAATTAGAATGTGATAATATCGTTTTATTAAAGATATTTAACGCATTAGATTTCAATGAATAAATGACAAAAAGGTGTTTGTGGGTTTTGGCCGTATGTGATCCAAACTACCTGTTCTAACCTGAACCTGTTTTGACTATTTACCAACCTCTAGTTAAATATATTGAAATATTGTTTTACATCTTATATCTCCTTTTAAACGCATCTATTGAAAAACAAAAGTTATCTGCCCTACTTCCAGGTGGGTAGTTATTCTACCTTGTGGAGCTCGTAAACTTACAATGACTTTCAAGTTGGAACTTGCTATATATTCCAGCTTACAGGTACATTCTTTGCAGCCACCAAATGTGATAGTTTAATTGTGATCTTTTGCAGCCACCAATGGCTCCCTTTTAATTGGTGGTTCAGTTGACACTATTGATTAAGTGGTTTTCATTTTGAATTGGCATCTAATGTTTACTTCTTTTTTTTTTGTCAATAACAGGATGCAAAACCTCGTGCAAATATTGCACTGTGGAAGGCTAACATGGATGAACCAAACTTTAACCAGCCTGATCCTACAGTAGTCATTACTACTTCCAACAGTAATTTTTCAACACATTTAAACTAACAGTACATGCATGTTATTTGTATTTCTTTTATATTTATAGTCTAGACTTAGGATGCTAGAGACGGAAGTGATCCATTTTGCACTCCCAAGTCTGGCTCCCATACACAAAAAAGGAAAAGAATATTTTTGTAGTTTTGTAGTTTAAGTTCAAATCAATTTATCTTTAATTTATATAATTAAACTCCTAATAAGTTTCTATTTTACACTTTTTTCATCAATGAAGAATTTTCTTGGTTAAGTGTCATTTTGTCGTTATATGCGCCTGAATATAACCTTCATTATCGTTTTGGACTTTTGGTAATCATGCATGCAATAGTTTTGTCGGCAAAAAGCAAGAGTAGTACGAATGCATGTTTTGTATACCTTTATTGTACAAGTAAGGAGTAGACTTATATGTTAACTAAACGGCTAAACCTGAATTTATTGTCAACTACAGAGTCGCGCATCAAACTTGCAGCAGTTAATGAAAATGAAAAGCAACAATTGCAACGCTTTTGTGATGCCTGCAAAGGAATTCCTCAGGTATAGTCATCTACTTAATTAATTCCTAACTCTTTTTTTAATCTTTTTTTAGTGTTCAATTTTACTTTGAGGCCTTTATAATGGTGTTTGGATTTGTGTTTTGAAACTGGTTATCTAATTGTTGCGACTTGAAGGCCCAATATTCGATTTTTAATGCTTGGATTAAAAATTTGCATTCAATTATATGATTAATTGGAGCTCGAATATCATTCTTGGATAGTCCGTTTCATACTGGCTGGAACAAGAATAATGTTTCAAGGATAACATAGAATTACTTATGTATCCCTCTTTTAACATACCTCAACAACTTACTATTATCATTTTACAAACCATCTGTGCTTCTTTTAAACTAAAATTTTGTTCATTTGGTTATTTTATCTATTTATTTCTCAACCTTAAAACTTCAGATTACCTGATTACAACTTCAAACAGTAGAAGCACACATCTTGAAACTTTTTTTACAGCCTGTTTTTATACAGTTAATTATCTGATTCTCTTTATCTAGTTTATCACTTTTAGAACATGCCTCCAAACACCCTTACAATAAAATTACTACCATCTAGGTGATATATATATACACGAAGGCTCATAGTCATGCATATTTTACACAATTCAGGTTGTGCATTCTGCATTTCCATTCAACAATCAAACCCCTGTTGTTGGACCACCTGCCCAAACAACACCAGAGGACCCTGAGTTAGCTCTAGCTATTAGTGCTTCCCTACAATCTAGTTCCACAGCGGGACCCACTGCTCCTAACACCTACCAGGCCTCCGGCTCAGCCACCTCTTCTGGTTGGACCAACTCTGCCACTCATAACAATGACAGTAATAAAAAGACCGGATGGGAAATCCAGGATGTTGGAACAAGTAGCACTCCAATCAGTTATCATCCCCACTCAGATACCTACACTTATTCTCAAGTTGTAGCAATCGCACCTATTAACATTGATGCACCATCCTCAGTCCCATCAGCACCACCATTGCCAGATGTGGTGGATGATGGTCCAGTTCACTACCCATCAATTGATTCCACCCCTATCGATTCATCTGAGAATGATAAAACTAATAATGAGTCTTCATCTTGCGTTATATGTCTGGATGCACCGGTTGAGGGAGCTTGCATCCCATGTGGTCACATGGCTGGATGCATGTCATGTTTGAATGAAATCAAAGGAAAAAATTGGGGTTGCCCTGTTTGCAGAACCAAGATTGAACAAGTTATACGGCTTTATGCTGTGTAAGGTTTTAAAGCTGGATCTGATTCACTGGATTCACTGGACTGTAAGTTTTCTTTTTCGATCAAGAATGTTTTAAACCCATATGTTCGGTTCATGGTTGTGGGTGTTGAGAAGATTGAACCATTGTCAAGGTGGGCTGACCGACTGACCGGGATGGGCTAGTGAAGATGTCAGAATGGTTTCAGGTTGAAATCTTTAGTCAGTTTGGGTTGACGACCCACTAACATTTGTTGTCTGTTTTCTATGCTTAAACGATTACAAAACAATATTATTACAGTAATAATTTGTATCTTTGAATAAAATGTTTTTGGAGATGGCATAAATAAACATCTGCATCGATCTCTTTAGCTAATCATATTTATGAAATTGCCACATCTAGTCCTGTATTATAGTCACTTTTTAATGATAATCTATTTTCTAGAATGACATTTATTTCGACTGTTATAAATGATAGCAGTCTCTTAAGAATCTACTTCAATTTTCATTAATCTGAACAAAGATAACTTGAATTATGGAATCTGAGTGAGCCACAAACCCAAAATGTCTGGACGGTCTCTTTCATGCAGTGCCATTTGGTCAATAAAACCAAACCAAACAAAACCAAATCGAGTTGCTTACACTCCAAAAGTTGTAACCCTGTTTTTCCCCTAATTGGTTATGCAGTGTGTGTGTATTTTTATGAGCTGGGGAAAATAATCTTTGCCTGCTATGGAAGAAGTGGAAAATTATGAAGCTGGTTATCAAGATTTCTGCAACTATAAAGTTTTGGTATGTTGTTAATGAAGTAATCTCCATGTGGCCTTCATATTTGAGATTATTTATTTTTATATGTGAATTGTTTGGAACAAATCGTTTGTCCCTTCTGTCTTTAAAAATGAGTAAATATTGTAAATGTAGCATGTGGAAGTGCATTCAATTTTATTAGCTGCCTTGTGGTGTTTATGTCAAATGGTCCTTTAAGGTTGTACTACTACATGCTTTCAATGTTGTACCATGAGAAGTGAAAGAGTTCTCTGAAACTGAACTACAACAGAAAAATGACAACACTAAACATCTCAAGACTAAGCTGCTTGTAGATGTGATAAGAAGAGAGGGCAGTGGTTGCTTGTGCATTTAGCAATTGATCACTTGAATCATCAACTAGACTTTTTATTTTAGAGCAACTGATAATTTGTTTTTATTAATTATTTATACCTACATATTGTAAGATTAAGTCTTTGACTTCTTGAATAGAGAGATGGTACTAGATTATTTTTTGCTGACAAATACATACTTTCTTTACATTAGATTTAATTTACTTTTAAAATCATCATACTTACATTATATAGAATTTAATCTCACGATCATTTAGTTGAGTGCATTGCTTTACCATGGGGATGTTCGCTTGAGGACGGACATCAACCAGATGATGTTAACCTTTAACAAATAACAATACTTGCTAGTACAATGAACAATAATAAATTACTAGCAATCGTGCTACATGCTTGTAGGACTTCTACCATAAGTGTGCCTCTTTTTCACCTACGAAACATGTTTTATGATTAGGTTTTTACACCTCCCACAATGCGAGGTGTTTACAAACGTGCCACTAATGTTGTTAGGCTATTGTCCCCACAAACTTCACCTCTTCTCTTCTCTATCATGGACCGCTCATTTTCTTTCTTATTTTCCTCTCACAAAGCCTACAAGCGTTTCCTATGGACCATCCATGGCTATGAACGTGACTTCTTTCTCTCAGTCCCTCGCTACCATGTGCTCACCGTCTTTCTTACGTCCCTACTCCAAACATATGTGTCCTTATGGTCGACATTCATATGCTCCTAGGATATTTTTTTAATAGAATAACTATTTCACCCTATGTTTGTAACATTTGAGATGATTTCATGTTGAAAGTTAAAATCAATTTTGTAACTTTTTTAAGCTTAAAACCAAACCTATATATAGTTTTAAGGTAGAATAGTGTAATGGAATCTTTTAAAATACTGATAAAAGACTTGTTTTATGTGAGAATTGTAAATGTGTGTGAAAGGTGAAGTACAAGAGTAGAAAAACTAGGTGAAATGATTGATGAAGGCAGAGAAGTGTCATGTAAAATTGAAATTATTTCCTTTGTGTTTGAACATATTTGTACAATCCTCAACTATCTTGCTTTCTTCTCTTGGAGACACGACCACTCTCTGCAAACACCAATCATCACACTCTTTCTCTATCTTTCAAACTTTTCATTCGGTACAAAGTTACAAACTAATTGCCTATACAAGTAATGTATTTTCGTTCTTTTCGAATAAGATCTTAATTCGAAGTTACTATTTTTGGCACCGTTCTTTAGATCACATCTTTTACATTAAAAGTAAATAAGCTTTCTTTTTCTTTTTTCGCATATGTATTAGGTATACTTAGGTTGTGTTGTGTTTAGGGTTTCTAGAATGAGGATGAGGAACTACTATAAGAAATTTCACCTTTGCGACGAGGGAAGTCGTCGCTAAAAGTCAAAAAGTCGACGTACTAGATTCTGGTAACAACATTTTGTCGTTGATCATAATATCAATTACGTTAAAAAGTAGACTTTTCTTTGTTGAAATTTGTGAATGTGTAAGACACGTATAATTAGTTTTCTTTCTTTTGTGTGATTTGTGTATAATAAGAAAATGAATTACCAAGAAGCAAACGTGAAAGTAAATGTAAGAATTAGTGGCTTAAAAAGGGTATCGCGGTCCTTAAACGGAGTTACTATCTAGAAGTTTTAGAGTTGAGTTTAATGGTAAAATATTCGAGCCAAAGCGGTGCCATTGAGTTTAAAGATTTGAGCCCCAAAATGAATTTGCGTAATTTAATTGTAGTTAGGACCAAAGTAATAATCATGGTTTAATACACCATGATTATTTTTCTTTATCTATCTTTCTTTACACATACGTATAGATACGTAAAGAAAGATAAAAAAATTAAAGCGTCTTAATAACAAAAATGTATGTTTATATAACCCAAACCTTATTTATATATATA
>BJCM01152041.1:0-13455 GCA_018326385.1 Flaveria bidentis
GTTATTGGTTGTATCTTGATTGTTTTGTAATTACTTATTTGTCTTGTAATGTTTAATGAATAATGACATTTAATATTACTTCAACTTAATTAGTTCCATGTGCTATGAGCAATCGTCTCCCATTCGTCCGCCCTGATGATTCCACTGTCGGTCGGGGTGTGACATTCCTCACTACAATGCAAAGTCTACAAGTACGTAAAGAAGAGAGATCCCTAGAATTTTTACAATGGTACATTCATTCCTCTACTGCCATGGATGCTTCAACAGATCAACGAAGATGAGAATATAGAGGACAAGAACAAAAGGCTCTTATTGCTGAGCCTAATCAAGAAGAAGAGCAAGCCGCTCATGATCAACTACATGTTGATGAGCATGCAGTAGAAGCTGAAGAAGGACAAAGGCCGGTATCACCATAGGTTAATGTAGGTGGTGATCCTGACACTGAGCCTGTTGTTCATGCATCTGAAATAGCATCACCATTTATACCAACTCCTGTCACCTCACCTCATAGATCACCAATCACATCTCCACAAATACAACCCATTTTCTCTTCACATATATCACCCATACACTCGCCCCATATTTCACCATTTCATCATTCACCTACATTTCCTGTTCAATCATCACCTATTACCACTAAACCTTTTGAGTTTAGTTACTTTGCCAGCTCTTCAGAGGAATCCAAATCATCATCTGATGATGTGGATAATCAAATGAAGATGACTTTGAGGCAAGTTACTTCTGAGGTTGTTCCATCTAAAAGTGTTATTGAATCAGAGGTAAACAGGCCTGATGAAAAAAGATGAGATGATATCAGAATTGTTGCAGATGGTAGCCAAGATGGAGAAACTACTGAATAGATAATCTGGTATCATTCAAGACAGACTTTTGGATTTAGATGAAAAAGAATATGAGTTAAAAGATTTGAAAGAGAAGTATGAGGTTGAGAGGAAAGAAAAGAAAAAGAGATAGAAAGTCAAAAGGCAACTCTACAGCATTCCAGGGATGAACTAAGTGGTCATGTGGACAATTTGGACATCCAAACCATTGATATGGAAGAACAGGAAGGGCTGATTAAAGAGCAAGCTGATATAATAATGGACCTGCAAAACCAGATAGAATCTCTAAACAAGAGAGTCTATGAGTTAGAGCTATTGGTCATGATCAAACAAGAAGAAGAAAAAGAGAAAGATGATAAGGGAGATGAAAGAGAAGAGAAAAGAAAAAGTGACAGTGATAAAGATGATACTGATGAAAGTTCATTAGGGGAGGGTGGTAATGGCTCCCCTTTGGCTAATAAGATGAAATTCACTAAGTTTGGAGAAGAGACTAAAACCAGTGGAACAAAATAGGATGAACCTAGTCTGGATATGGTGATCTATACAAGCAAACAACAAGAAGAAACTCACACGAAAGATACTAAATTCAGTGACATGATCCAAGCTCTTGATAGCTTTACTGATGAAGACTTCATTATTGATTATGAGTTTTGGGACTTCATTGGAAATCATAGACAAACAACAAAGCCAATTGTGATTATTCCTCAATCTCTTGTCCCAAAGAAGAAGAAATTGAGTCTTCAAATTGTACCTGTTGTGTCATTATCAGTTGAGCAAAAAGAAATAATCAGAAAGTTATGTGAAGAACAACAACGAAAAGAAGAATCTGATGCTAAACTCAAAGAGAAGGAACAAGCTGAATTTAAATAGAAAGAGGCTGAAAAAGTGCCTAAAGAAGCTAATAGGGCAGAAACATCTTTTAGTCCAAGCATGCAAACCTATACCTAAAAGAGGAAATACCTTTATGAAAAAGCCAAAGGAAAAAGGCCAGTTGAAGAAGAAGAGCCTGTGAAGAAAAAGCAAAAAGATGATCCCCACAGTCTTGCAGCTATAGCTGAATTTTTGGATGAACATGAACAAGCTGAGGCTCAATTGAAACAAAGAGCTGAATTCATTGACCTTGAAGAAGGAGAAATAAAGGGTTGCTATGTGGTTGATGAACCAATAGTTAGGAAAAACCCTATGAAGGTAGAGTCGTCAGTGCATGAGATGGTGGAGAAAGCCAAAACAGATGATCTAATGGTGAAGGCAGTGTTTTTGAATAACCATGGTTATAATCCTAATGAGGTGTTCGAGATGACTTATGAGGGGATGATAGCAAAAGAAGAAAAGCTAAACAAACTATTAGACCCTACATATAAGACTGAGTATGAAAAGACACATTCACCCAAAGTTCCAGTGGTTTTCTCTTCAAAGACCAAGCAGACTGCAACTCCTCAATCACTGTATCCTGATCCCTATAGTATGACTGACAGGGAAATAAAGGACCATATATCTGAACATGGATTTACTAAAAGAAAACTGGGCAACATAAAGACAAATTCCCTAAGGGTTGCTATCCTTAGGATGATCAATGAGGATAAAGAAAGGCTGAAGAAACTTGAAGAACAAATAATCAGCAAAAAGCCAAGGACCAAAGTTTCTGCCCAAGACATCCAGCTCACCCAAAGAGATCATGACTTTTTGGCACCAGTTCTACATATGAATCTAGAGTGGTTTGGTGAGCCCAATTAGTTAAAACTTCAAGAAGGGATCACCGCTGCTGAGATGATTAAGGGCATGTCTACTCCTAAGGGCAAGAGTGATCAGAAGATAATTGCCTGGAAGTATGACAGTGACTGGAACGTGTTCATGATAAAGAGGATCTCAAGGTCAGTCCAATTATCCATAGAGTACTTTGCTCTAGTGAACTCCCTGGAGATCCATGATCTAAAAGAACTAGCCAATCTAGATTGATTAATCATATGGCTATGTTTAGGGGTTATGAGTTTGAAGATATTCTAAGGATGTTTAAAAGAACATATAACTTTAAATTTCTCAAGGCTATCTGCATGAGGAAAGATAGATCTTTTGTTAACCCTCTTGAGAAGAAAAAGACAAAACCAGCTGAAGAAGTGCTATTCTTTGAGCTCAAGGTGAAGCCAACTGAATCTTTAAAGAGAAAGATGGTAGCTGGAACTCATTCCTCCAAACCAATCCTTGAAATGTCTATTATGATGAAAAGACATATGAGTTGGTGACTAAAAGAAGATGGGAAGGAAAAGAAGGTGCTGAGATCAGATTGTTTAGTAGATATGAGGTGAGATTATTAGATGACTCCTATATCCACTACATATACACAAGGCACTTCAGAGAAATCAACAACAAACACTTGACACATTAGATGATTATCGAATGGAATTTCTCACATCAATTTAGTTGATATCTATGATATGCGTCGAAGGGGATCCTTAATTTCAGTTGTAATTTTGGTTGTGGACTCATGACACGATTACTTGTGTTGTATTACATGACATAAAGTAGCAAGATTCATAATTTGGATTTTACATCAATGTTTTACAATGATTATTTATCAAGTCTCAAACCCTACGAGCTCACCAGCATTATATTGATCTATTTTTATTATATTTTTCAGGTAATCATCAAGGTTAGCCATGCTTGAAATTCACAAACATGGCACGACTAAGATGGGTGAAAAGACTATTTTACTAAAGCTTAAGATTATTAGACTCACATGTTAGAATATTTGAAAACATGTGCCTTAATACATTGTTTCCTAAGTTTATATTAAATTCATGTTTAGACTTTATGTCTGCTTATATATCATATGTTTCAAGATACCAGATTTCATTACCCTTGTGTGTTTTGTCACAGTAGAGCTGTAACAGTTTGAAACACCATTTGTTCCTCTTCTCCCGTTTGACAACCTTATCTCTTTTGGATGATTCTCTGAAACCCCCTTAACTAAAATATAGAAAGGCGAAGGAAATAATTAAAATTTTTAATAGCAATCAGGGTTGAACACACCCTTTCGGTTTAGAGTTCACTCGACATCCATGAAAAAAGTATTTATTTTAATACTTATATTAACGATCCCCAACGACACCCAAAACATTTTGGAATCGATCACATGGAAAAGTGAAATAGAAGAGGAAAACGAAAATAGAGAACATAAAATGTATTTTTTTGGCGGCCATGAAAATAGTGAAAGAAGTTTGAAGGAAGAAGATGAAGATGAATAAAAAAAGTAATAATCAAAGTGATTGAATAGATGTAAAGATGATTCGTGTAATGCATTTACTTTATTATTTGTAGTTATAGTTGTAGGTTTTGATCATAAAAAAATATTATAATATTGAATTCACATGCACTTTTAACATATTTAATTTTATCTCACCAGGTAAAAAAAATCACTTATAAAATTTATATTTTCTCTAAATTGTATACCTCAATTTGTAATGTATTCTTTTCTTTCACATTAAATATATAGTAAAAGTTTTATTTTTTTTGTAATCTATCTAATTATAAATTAAAAATATTATAATTTATAGTTTAATATATAGTCTAGCTTTTATACCTTTTTAACTTTAATTGTCAAATAGTTTATATTGTTATCCTACTAAAACCTCCCATCAAGATTCGAAATATAGTAAGTAGTATACATTTGTTATCAGTTTTCTCTACCTGGGCCGAATCTTTTGAAATCGGATGATAGTAATCGAAACACCAAAAAAATCTAACACCAAAAGAAATTTTTTTTGATCCGTCACCAATATCGATCATATGTAGGTTTTAGCTTGTTATCTTACCATGTTTTCTTCATTTAAATCAATGCTAGCATGTGCGGTAAATGTATGCGTGGATATCTTTGGTGACTGAATGTAAATATATTTAAAATGACATGAGAATGAAAGTGACTGCAACTTGTTTTACCTTGTTTTATTCTTTAAGCCATGTGCTTTATACCCACTCATCTTTATACGTTTTTAAATTTTTATAATTTTGTTTTACTTTATTACAAATTAGTAAATAAAATTTATTATTCTTTTTTAAGAGATTAATGTATGTTTTCTAACAAGAACAAGAATATGTCATTTAGGGTCCTCTAAACTATTATAAACTAGATTTGAAACTATATTGATCTCAAAAACATATTTGACTATTATACAAACTCAAGTAAAGAATTATTAACATATATGATTGATTATTTACTTATATGTTTATATTTTCAAACAGTTTGAAACATGTTATTAGATTCATTCCACCAAAGCAACAAGTTGTATTTTTAAAATATTCTTTCATTCGATAAGACCATACTATCCTTTCTTTTTTGAACACATATTTCTGTCGACACATTTGAAAAGATGTTAATTATAAATTGTATCGTACCTAGTAACAAGAAATTATAAAATTTGAAAAAATTCGAACATTTTCTTGGATTAAAATTTAGAAAACACTCGGGTTTCTTATGTATAAACCAACGTAAATGTGTTACATTTTTTCATGTAAAATAATAATAATCTGAATATTTTTGCTCATAGGAGAAAACAAACCAAACAAAACCCAAATCTTACCTATAAAACTAGTTGCCAATAGTCAATTCGTTTACACCAAACAAATTGCATTATTCAATTAATTTAAGAAAATAAAACACGTATTTCGTTGTTTAATCAAAAAAAGATTAAATGCTAATTAGTAACCGCTCAATTTGATTTTGTTCAAGTGAAGATATAATTTTTTTTTAGTTCACATACCTTTGCAATATTTTTGTGTAAATACGTTGAATCAATGGCATCGATCTTATTTTCAAACCAAGGTGGACTTTATCATTAGGTTGGACTTTGTTACCAATGCAATTTTTAAGGATAATCACCAAAATGGTCAAATTGACCAATGTAATTGACAAAATAAACATTCGAGCTATTTTTTTGACAGGATAAAAATTACTTTTAGCATGCAATCTAAGATAAGTTGGCTAAGACTTGGTCTACGACTGGACGGCTAGAGAAGTGAGTCTTGCTTGATGGCTAAAACACTGGTATGAGTTTATAAACGAGTGAATCATATTTCCCACCTACCTATCGACAACTAAAAAATTGTGTGACGGTTAAGGTTTAACCTCCATGTTAAGTTGAGGTTTAGCCTTTAACCAATATCTCTTAGCCTTTTTTTCATCAAGGGGTAACAAACAAACTATGATTATAAAAAATATGATTGGCGTTTTTTGAATAAAGTTACATAATAGGAGGCTACACTTTAGTTGTCAACGTACTTCATTAGCCATCGGTAAGTGTGTGTAATATGGACTTATATTGGATATGTTTATGCAAAGAGGACAAATTATACATGTTTATTTTGACAACTTTTTAGTTAACCTGACTATTTTAGTGTTTATTATAATTTTTAAATCTTCACTTGAGTAAAAATATAGAAAACGAGTGAAAACTCAATTCAAATACGAAGTATGACACTTTCATATACTAAAAATACTAACCAATGAACCACCACCCGGTCAAATTTCCATTTGCCTATAAATCTACATGGATTCTTGTGATGGGATGTTCACACATTCCTAATCTTTCCTACATAAAAATTAAAACCTTTACACCTTCATTTAACAGCTTCCTATCATCAACATGAGAAGATACTATCATCTCCTTAAACTAAGGAGATCTAAAAATCTTCTTATATCACAAAGGAGATGTGTTCCTCAAACTACTTCTGTTGAATCACACCACCTTTGCCGCCACCCTCAACCACCACCGCGGCCCCCGATCTTTTCATCCTTTGCTAATATTAATATATCGGCCGGAAACAAATACGCTACAAATGTCATTGGTTCTGGTTACAGTCGTCTCCTTCAAGTTTCTAAAATCCATACCTCAGAACTACCATCATATGAGGACGACTCCCCACTCGACTATACGGTGAGCATAAAGGGCAGAGAGGTCATTTCTGCTGCTGCAACACCGGCGAACGCACACTGGCTACCCTTGTCGAACCTGGACCTGCTTCTACCGCCGATTGAGGCGGGAGTGTTTTTTTGCTACAAGAAAAAGAACCACATGTCACCTGAAACAGTGGTGAACACCATCAAGAAATCATTGGCCGGGGTACTAGGGACATTTTACCCGCTAGCGGGCGAGATTGTGCAAAACGGCCATGGAGAGCCTGAGGTGGTGTGTAACAACAGTGGGGTTGAGTTTGTTCATGCCCATGCTGATGTTGAGCTCGAAGATTTGGATTTTTATCACCCTGATCATTCGGTCAGGGGGAAGTTCGTTCCCCAAATAAATCACGGTTTGTTATCAGTTCAGGTAAAATTAAAATAATTAATTAACTTGCTTTAAAACTTTTTAAAAAGTGTTAAAGGGTGTGAGACTAGACTAAACCAACCAAATTCATGTTATTTTGCCCGTTTATTCCATGTGTTTGTTATCATTAATTGGTCGTTAAGAAGAATTAAAACAAAATAAAAAGTTTACAAAAAATATTTAAAAAAAAAAACTACTACATTTATATCACTCCAATTGTCCTACACAACAACGGACTTTTGGATCGAGAAAACGTTAGTAAATTTGGGAATCGATTTTCAACCACATCCATACCCATCATTAAAAGATTGTATAATTTGTGACCATTTTGATAACGTGTTACAATGGACGCTAATAAGAGGTCACAAATAAGTCACAGAAATATTTGCTGCTATAAAATCAATTTTAAAATAAGCATATGCTCAATAGGTTTGCTAAATTTGCAACCACATCCATACCCATCATTAAAATTAAGATTGTATAATTTGTGACCATTTTATCATCACGTGTTAAAATTAATGGACGCTCATAAGAGGTCGTCATAGAAATATTTGTTGCTATAAAATCAATTTTAAAATAATCATATGCTCAATAGGTTGCAGATTAAATTTATTCACACACATTTTTCGAACTAGAATTTCAATCATAAAGTGACATGCGTGCGACTAATATTGTAGTCCTAAATAAACAAGACAAGTTTTGGGTATAATGTTAATTTTGTAGAACTAAAAGAAGATTAAGGTTGTTAAATGTTTCATTGAAACAGGTAACCGAGTTGAAATGCGGATCAATAATAATATCATGTGCTTTCAACCATCAACTTAGCGATGGCTACTCGTTGAACATGTTCTTAGTCGCATGGGCTAAGCATGCACGAATGGAACCAATCTCCAACATCCCGTCATTTCGACCATCGATTCTTAACCCACGACACCCTCCTCGTTACCAACCATCCCTCGACAATCTATACATCCCCATCACGTCACTCCCTCCTCCCTCATCCTTCGAGGAGCCGCTCGACAGTCGCATGTACTACATTCGCGCCGAATCAATCCAACGTATTCAATCCGAAGCCAACACAACGGACACAAAACGAAGCAAATTCGTGTCCTTCACCGCATATCTGTGGAAGCTATTAGCAACTGGAGATGGGAATAACATATCTAGAATGGGCGTTGTTGTTAACGGACGTCGTTTTCTAACCGAAGCTAACGAGAAAGACTCGCGGTCCTTGTTTGAAAACCACTACGGAAACGTGCTATCGGTCCCATATGGTGTCGAGTCTAATAGTGATCTCAAGGCAATGCCGCTTCATGATGTAGCAAACCGGGTTCATGGGTTTGTGTCCGAGACAACAAATGAAGAACATTTTAGGGGGCTGATTGATTGGGTTCAGTTGCATAGACCAACGCAGGCGGTCGCTCGGATATATTTTGGGCACGAGAAGTCAGAAGGACGGGCCGTGGTGGTGTCATCCGGTCACGCTTTACCGATCAAAGATATGGACTTTGGATGTGGCGAGCCGGTGTTTGGGTCGTATCATGTCCCGTGGGGCAGTCGAACCGGATACGTTACGACCATGCCAAGTGCACATAGAAATGGAGATTGGGTCGTTTACATGCATCTCAACGACAAGGAGTTTCAAGTGATTGAGCGTATGGCACCCAATGTGTTTGTACCTCTTTCCCATTCTAACTTGTTTTAGTTTATACACTATGGTTTCTTGTATACATTGACCTATAAGATTGTAAGATAGTTTGTTTCGAAGGGTGTTTTACTATGTATTTTGCAATGCTGTTGTGTTAATTTGTATAAAGACGGAAAGTTAAGCTTTGAAATTATGGTTTAAAGTGTTTTTAAATTAACTAGTTTTATTCATGTTTATTGTTCGAGCGTCAAAATGTAATAAACAAAAACTGATTCATTTATCTATACAAAGTAACATAAAAAAATTATTGAAATTTACACATGAACAATAAAATTAAATATAAGTTTTTTACAAACGTATTATACAATCAAAGACGTATATAACTTAAAATAACATATGAAACATATCCTAACTACATCTTCATCGCACCGTAATACATAAAGTAATACATAAAGAAAGAAAACAACACGATGATAATAATGAATATAAAATGAAATAACAATATTCAATTTATAATTCTAAAAGGTTCAATTCTCATTAAGTTGAAGATCAAGGATTTTCACATATAACATATCATGTGGGAATATTGTAAAAGGTGTGATAATAATCATAACCATGTTGAAACTAAATAACCAAAATAGTGGCCATAAATTTAGAAATGATCCCGTTAGTGCATTCGCCGAAGTAACCACAGTGGCTACTTTCAATGACCACTAAATAACTGGGTCATTTGCTATAGCAAACAGACTTTTTCGATGAGACCGCCACACTCATTTTGCGTATGATAAACACTATTAGCAAATTGTTTGCTATGCTATTTGCCACGCATTTACCACACAAATGTGAAAGTTTGCTTGTAAAAACACATATTAGTCTAGTTTAAAGTCAAAGCACAAACAAACAATGTGCATGCATTGATATCTGATGAAGCAGAAAGCTAGTAATAAATTTTTGTCAAGCATGTTTTCGTTTAATCAAACTTTATGAAGATTATTGTTTTGAAAGTATATAAACAAAACAATGAAATTAGTCATCTAGAAGGTAGGAAGTTACAATTTGCTTATATCAAATTGGAATCTCATAATACTTGCAGAATAAACACTTGAACCCACTTACAAATTTGTAGATCATTTCAACTATTTATATAAATCACCTGCTAAGATTTATGGGATGAATCTAGTCTTGCTCTTGTCACATACAAACAAATATTCACATACAGAATTGAATGTTAACTCCAAAGTCATGGTGCACTCAATTGAAAGAAGTCAAATATGAAAGTGACATAAATTGAGGGTTTCCTTGATTCTTTATGTGTTTTGGCTCAAGTTGTTGCAGGCGGTCAATACCTAATGCGAACCATCTTCGAGTCCAAAGAAACCGCCATGGTTTTAACTACCGCCAATGCGGTTGTTTCCGATAAGCATGGTGGGTCATGGTCATCTATCTTTATCCCTTTCTCAATTGCTTCTTATATTTCTCTATCTATTTCTTCCTTTTTATTCAAAGCATGATTTGCATTTATGCAATTATAAAACTTTGGTGGCAAATGTTTGAAGCCTAAACGCTCTGTAAGTTACCGACCAAACCTTTTAACATATATTATAATAATATATATAAACATTACAAATAAGTTATTTAATTATATAATAATATTGATAACGATCATAATATTAAGTCGATGTATATTTAAATAGTATTAATGATAATTATAAAAGTTGTTGTATATACAAAAATTATATATTCATATATTTTTTGAAGCATTTGAGATGTAACTTGAATTTTTCTAATCTTTTTGAATTATGAATGCGTCAGAGAGTATTTAAATATAATAATTCAATTTGCAACACATGTCGTGCACACAATGTAATTAACAAGAAAATATACTTGCTTCGTAAATGCATAGCAAAATGATTTAAGTCATAAATACTATTAGTAGTATTATTAATGACTTTTTAATATTAAATCACTTTTTGAAACATTTGCGATAGAGTACATTTCTATTAAGCTAGTAAATCAAGCAAAATTATTTCGTTATTAACATTTTTCGATGCCTTTGTACCACATATAGTACTTTTTTTGTTTGAATATATTTTGTGTCGTAAATCATAACTAACAAAACTATTTTGCCACTTGATGTCTATGTAACCTGTAATTTTTCTTTTTTAATTAAACTTCATGCTGTGAATGCATAGCAACGTATAAATCATATATTGACGTAAGTTAAAAATTTTTACAAATTTCTGACGAAAATTATTTATGAAAAACTAGTGTTTTTTGTTTTGTCATAAAATCCATAGAAAATTCATGGATTTTCTGTAAGGTCTTATCACTATTGAATCACGAGTTACTTTTGACAAACATAACATGGATGTACGTGTATGTGATCGACAACAAGTAATTACTCAAATCGATGATTATTATAACTAAATGATTATAATAAAAAATGAGTATATATCGTTTAAACTTGATCCTCCCGAGTTGAGCTCCCCTTGAATGCTCTAACTGTGTTGTTACCAAGAAAACACCCAGACAATCACACACAAAACTAACACAAATGTATACACATTCAGAATTACAAAACAAAAACTTCTATACATACAAGTTAATTATATATGCAAATATTTTATTCAAGTTTTCACAAATGTGAGTTCTTGCATCTTTAGGTCATTACTTCTCTTAAACTTCTCTCAATCTTAGAGTTCTCGCATTCTTTTAGGATTTAACTATCTTAACTTTTTATTTTATACTTGATATTGTAATCTATACAATCCACAACCTTACAATTACCCAATGCGGATGAACCACATACTAATGCGGATAACCCTCTGAGTCTAACTCATCCACATTTGCTACTGCAGATGAGCAAGAAGAAATGCGGATGAAAGTTGGGCGACTGGAGGAAATGCGGATGAAGTGTGCGACTGGAGGAAATGCGGATAAATAATAAGAAATGTGGATAAACAATAAGAAATACGAATGAACAATAAGGAAATGCGGATGAAGACTTTGTTTATTTTTTGAATTTTGGGGAAAATACAAATGTAGGTTTTGACTTGGGAGGTTCCCGGGGGTTCATGTAAGTTGACTTTTGAGGTCATAGATGATGTGATGGGCATGAATGATATAAGATGATGACTTGATGATGATTTGTTGATGATGTTATGCATGATTGATGTGTGAATGATGATGTATGATGATTATGTATGATTGCATGTTATGTTCTGTTATATTCCATATTATGTATGATGATGTGACTTTACAGGGTGTGATATTATTAATGAACGTAAAGTATTATCTTAACGAAGTGAAAGATTTAAGATAATAAATGTGGAACATAATGAACGAATAAATGAAAAGTCATGCAAGCAAATGAAGGGATGTTCACAACTCACTAAGATTTGTTAGTTCAACTGTGTGTGTATCTATAGCGTGCAACTTTGGCTAACTCATAAGGGTTCATACACACAGTAAGAGTTCAGTCTCGGTGACTGCACAAATACGTGCGATTTCCTAATTACTGTGTGTTATACAGCGTGCGATTTTGGCTAACTCATAAGAGTTCACACACATAGGAGGATTCTATCCTAGTGACCACTCTATATGTGCAATATGTGCGATATGAGGTCCTTGTCGCTTAATCCTAGATGACATGGCCTTGTGCTTAAGAGAGGGGTTAAGCATATGACAAGACCTAGATAAAAGTGAAAAGATAATAAAGTACGAAAAGTGCGATAAGTACGAAATGTGCGAAACGCGTGAAATGACAAAACGAACGATGATGAAGATAATAATTGTTACCTTGATGTATGTACGATATGTAATCATGTGTGATAGTAATGAAAATGTTTTAATGAATTAAAGGTAATATAATGTTTTTTTATAAAACTAGAACTCACTCAGCAACATTGACTTTTGATGGATTTTCCAGTTGGCAGGTGAGTATTGCTGAGGATGGCGCGGGGCAGCTACTTGGCATTTTTGGATGGCATTCTTTAGTATAACGTTTTCGCATTGTAATACGAACGAACTATATTTTGTAATGAAGGATGTATTATTTTGCAAAAGTGTTTATTTAAAGGAAATGAAATGTTTGTTTAAAGAGTTTCCGTTGCACGATTTTAGTAAAGTTAATGTAATTATATGTTTTATGTGCGATGATTGATCAGCTGTGAGCGTCCCGGGAACGGGGCCTCAAATAAAATTTAAACTATATCGTATTCTGTAACAAGTGATGATAATATCTAAAACTTAGAACATTTTTTTATTAAAGGACAATCACACTCAAGTTTCTCTTTCTGAACTATCAAAACTACGTGTTACATATTTTCCTGTAAATTAAAAGAGTAACGTACAATTCAAACATTCTTGGTGACATGAGAAAATGGACCAACTTAAAACTAAATCTTACCTATAAAGACACTAGTTGGCACTAGTCAATTTGCTTACACCAATCTAATTGCACTTTTCAATTTGGCACTAGTCAATTTGATAATAAGTTTTTAAACATGAATAGTGGTCAAAGGTAAAATGCTTATTTTTAAGAGAACGAAGTTAATTAACCATTGAACTAGAAGCTAAGGGAAGACGTTTATGAATGTGAACTATTTTAACGTAAACTAATCAACAAATGTAATGACTCAATATTAGAAGCCGT
>BJCM01152043.1:0-15235 GCA_018326385.1 Flaveria bidentis
GACCCGGGTTCGTACCCGGGTTCACCAATACCCGGGTACAAAAAAACCCGATTGGACCCAACCCGGTTTGAACCCGGTTTCGAGTCCGGCCCAAAACCCGAAATGTGCATCTCTAAACCCAACAATATTTAAACACATATAATTATATAACCAAATTTATCAAATTTTAAGGCTTTTCAAAATTTAGGAGCCAAAACCCTAGCTTTGGACTTGGGCCGGCTTAGGGCTTTAGGCCGGCCCAACGCTCACATAAGCTCTTCACCTAAAATATAGCCTAATGATATTTAGATGTGTCACACAATCTCCCTCTTTAAAATATTAAAAGTTTAAATCTTTTCCTAACCAAATGGTTTAACTCTACTAATAGATATAGAATACTTGATTTTAAATAAATTAATTGTTAAAAATAAAAGAAATCTAAAATTCCCTTTTCTTCTTTTTTTTTTTAAAAGAAAAAAGCGTAGACAGCTAGATTTACTCCACCGTATACTCCAAGAATCTACACCATGTCGGAAAACAAAACGCCGATCACCAACACATGATCTTCCACATCGGAATCCCCCAAAAAACCACCACCGGAGTTCATCACCCGACAATTCTTCCTCTCGATCTCCACCCACCATTCAACTTCAATTCACACATCAATTTCAATCCCATTAAACAATAATCAAACCCCATCAGATTCACAATCTCACCTTAGATTCAATTCAAAGCAATCTCCATTGATTCCTACATCACAACAACCGTGGTAGCTCAACCCACCTCCATCAATCCCTCAATCTGTCACCATCGTCTTCAACAACCATCAGAATCACCCCTTCAAACTCCCACCATCGAACAACAATCTGCAATTCTGCATCACAGAGACGAACTTGATCACACTGCAATGAAGTTTCAGTTGTTGCAGCAGACCCACCCCAACCGCTGCCGGAACAACGGCTACAGAGGCCCACCGCCGCTAGATTCCTCCGCCGACGCCGGCGGCGGTACGAAGTCTCCGGCGGCTGTGTTTTGGGTGATAATCCATTGTTTATGCTGCCTGATTTCGCTTCTAATTGGGTTTAGATTCTCTCGTGTGGTCTTCTTCTTATTGTTCTCATCTTCCTCCACTAACATCACCTACACGACGACGTTAACGACGCCGTTTTCCGACGATATCGCCGGAACCCTAACTTTCACCACTTCTCTGAGAAACATTTCACCACCGGTGGTCGGTAAAACCGGCGGCGTTAGCGGCAGCAGAGTGGTGGTCGGCCGCCACGGGATCCGGATCCGACCGTGGCCCCACCCGAACCCGGAGGAGGTGATGAAAGCTCATAGGATCATAGAATCTGTTCAAAGGGAACAAAGGGTTCAATATGGGATCAAAAACCCTAGAACTTTGATTGTTGTTACTCCAACTTATGTTAGAACTTTTCAAGCTTTGCATTTAACTGGATTGATGCATACATTGATGAATTTGCCCTATGAAGTTGTGTGGATCGTGGTGGAAGCTGGTGGTGCCAGCAATGAGACGGCGGCATTGCTCGAGAGATCGAATTCGAAGTCGAATCTTCGAGTTAAGCATATCGGGTTCGAGAAGAAGATGTCGATCTTCTGGAATGATCGGCACAAGTTCGAATCAGAGATGCGATTGCAGGCCTTGAGGTAAACTTATCTTGCAATTCAATTCAGATTATTATAGTGAAATGATATTGATGAATGTGATTTGTGATGATTTAGAGTTGTGAGAGAGGAGAAGCTTGATGGGATTGTGATGTTTGCTGATGATAGTAATATGCATAGTTTAGAACTGTTTGATGAGGTCCAAAAGGTCGAATGGATCGGTGCTGTTTCAGTTGGGATTCTTGTGCATTCGATTCGTTCTGATGAAGACCCTTTTGAGGTTCCAAAGAGCTTGGATGCAACAGGTGAGAAGGCATCACCATTGTCGGTACAAGGTCCGGTTTGTAACTCGTCTGATCAGTTAATCGGGTGGCACGCGTTTGATTCTGCTGCATACCAACAAAAGAGTGCGAATTACATTGGTGATATGGCGTTTGTGTTGCCTCGAAAGCTTGAGTGGTGTGGGTTTGTGATGAACTCGAGGTTGGTATGGGAAGAGTCTGAGTTTAGACCCGAGTGGATCAAGGATTTGGACATGGTGGTTGCTGGTGATGGGGCTGGTGAAATTGAAAACCCTCTTTCTTTTGTTGGCGACGCCTCTATGGTGGAGCCGCTAGGTGGTTGCGGGAAGAAGGTGATGCTGTGGTGGCTTCGTGCTGAGGCGCGTGCAGATAGCAAGTTTCCATCAGGGTTAGTGTTATGATTCAAGTTACATTGTTGCAGATCAAGATTTTAAATTTTTGATAATGTTTGTTAATTTATATGGTGATTGTTGTTTTGGTTCAGATGGACAATTGACCCGCCGTTAGAGGTGACCGTGGCGGCGAAGCGAACACCATGGCCTGAGGTGCCTCCTGAACTGGCGTCTAATACTGAGAAAGTGATCACTGGCATTCAAGAAAATGTGCGAAAGATCAGAACGAAAAGTAGAACAATGAGATCACGACGAGGTAAGAGGAAGCATGAAACAAGAAACACGAATGTGCGTGTCGTTGTGGCCACGAGTGTGAACTGAGTAGAGGTTTTGCAGGGAGATTTGTTGAGATATATAGTTATTGATTTGATACAGAACATTCATGATGACAAGTGAACAGGTTGTTTTATAGAATCTCCTATTCATTCAATTCAATTTGTTGTTTCTATATTTTATAGGCTTTGGTTATTTTCATCAATTTAAAGATTATGTACGGTCATGGATGATGGATCCCAGTTGGGAAAAGTTCAGCTTTCCTGGTTGGTTGTTTTTATAATGTTTTAAAACCGGACTAAATGTTGAAAAATATATCAAGCCTCTGGATCGATGGTTCTTGACTTCTTGGAACTGGGTTGCGTAAAAAGTAATCAAAATATATAAACTAAGAAGTTTGAAGCAGTAAAAAACCAGTAAATGAGATCTTAAAACAAAAAGAAATTAATAAAAAAGCAGAACAAAAATATTGGAATCTATATCATGCGGTTACGATTCAACTATTATATCTAATAATTCACTCGTCAAATGAAAGCTATTCAACGACACTTAACCGGACTGATTCTAGTTGCTGTTGAATAAATCTTCATGAACGGTTAAAGACTCAAACCTAGTATTCATTCTCTTAGTTCATTCATCAACATCTTGGTTCGTCCCCAAATGATGGCTCCTAAATTGCAATGGTCACATACTTCTCTCTTTTTCATCTTTATTGTATCGATGTATTAGCCTCACCAAGGACTTCATCCATGGCCACCTACCTCAAACCATGTTTTGTATTAGGTTTATCAATACGATCCTAGGGTTTGCATTCTATTCTCAATATAATGTATTGATTTATTCATTATTCCAAAATCTTTCAAATCCAGCTGTTACATCATACATGATCTTCATGAACAATTTGATAAACTCACAGGAGGATGTTGGGTACCTACATTACTGTGGGATTTTTAACACTAGTTAGGGCATGATCGCGATATGGCAGACCTCTTTTACAAGCTGTGTTCTGGAGCTCATTTTTACACCAACAATCTTCGATTTTTTCAGGTTGTGGGAAGTTGTTAATTAACCACTGGTTGAATTCACAAAGTGACAGCTTAATACATAATTATTAAGGTAATCTGTTGTCCCAACTTCTGCACAGACATTATATAGTGTTTATGGGTACTACATCAGCTTCATGATGTTCTTGACTGCAAATACAGTTTTAATAACGTAACTACAAAGCATATGCATCACTTGTAAGATCAGACACAAACCAGTTTGATGCTAAATTGAATCGCCCTTTATAAGAAAAACCTTAAAGCTTCATTTGTCTATAACGTTATGACTAATAAAAAACCTGTACGAAATTATCTTCTAGACCGAACAAACCATCAAACCTAAAATGTGTGTCAGGGTAGTACAGGAAATAAAACTTACGAAACCTTTCAATCTTTCAGTCTCTGGGAAGAAGAGTTGAAGTTTCAGCTGGATTTGCCCTTTTTCCATCATACCTCTGTAAGAAAACTACTTTTTAAATAGTTGTATAACAAAGTAATCATGATATTTAAAATGAAATGGAGCTAATGGATTACCTGTTTTCCAAAGGAGAATGGGACATATTTGTATTTGACCATATGCAGTATCTGTTTCTTCATGGTGAGAGTGAATAATATGATCCAGTAAAAAAGAAGTATAGGCCAAAAAACAGGCACATCAAATGCACTGAAAAATGTCAACACGAAAGCAACGCAGAAGGCTTTTGTTATAGAGTACCTGTTATAAAACATTAAACAATATCCAGATCATCAAATTGCATAAATCAGACAAAGCCCTTCTTGGCCTCAGGAACTAATATTAGATCATGTAAAATAATCTAGCAAGAAAGCTGTTCTAAACAAGATACCCCAGCAAGCCCACAATTAGTTTTTACAGAATAAGTGAGCATGTCAGGTTGGATAACATGTCAATACCAGTTTGCATTTTGGGTCAGAATGGGTACATATTTAATACAGGGTGGAGAGTATGCCCAGCAACAATTTTATGTTCCTTTTTTTCTTAAACTTTTGATATATACTGTATTACGTATGATCCAAAAAATTGTGAACAGCAATACAACATTTTGGGGTCCCTAAACTAATCCTAATCAGGTTTAAACCTGGGTGATCTACAGAGATTCTTTAAATCTTACCACTAGGCTACCAACCCAAGTGACACATATGATCATATAAACTATAGTATTTAGAAACCTTTGTTCCTTGATATTTTAGAGGTTGTAAAAATATTTAACACACACTTCAGGTCACACTCTGCCTGTTCAACCTAATTGTCATTTTCATTTTAAACCAATTTTGCAAATTTTTATCATTTGACCATTAGATACATAAGATATCCCAAATCAACCCATTTCTAGGTGAACAGATCAAAATGATCACCTCTAATCTATCGCCAATATGTTAACAAATACACTAATCTAGTTGATCACATGTATTAAAGTTAATCCTGTTAAATCGTAAATCTGGTATGTTTGCTTACACTAATCTATCGCCAATATGTTAACAAATACATCAATGAGATGGTGACCAAAGTGTTATGACTGTTATCCAAGTAGATACAAGTAATCACATCCATTTGATCAGCAGCAACAGAATAAAACAACCGATGGCCTTCAAATTCATCATCAATAATTAGGGCACAAATATACTCATCCCAAACCCTAGATGATGCAATTAACAGACAACCTTATCATCATCAATTTCTGAGTGTTCGTTTTTTATTGAACTGTATGATCCCTATGTCCAACATCACTTTGCTAAGATTGCAGTTGAAATCAGATATTAAATAAAAAAACTAACTACTGTAGCAATTTAATGCAGCGTGCAATCGATTACCAAAACTTAAACTCCGGAAGACGACGAACAAAAGGGCGAAACTCATCAGTGCTTCGAGACGGAAGCGTAGGACCATTAGAAGCCTCTTGAAACTCAGGATCAACCTGAGGCGACAGAAACCCTATGAGGAGATTGAGGATGTATATCCCTAGAGCATACGACACCACATAAAACCCTTGCAGAAAGAACACGCGACCAGTGTAGATGATCGCGATGACGCAGAACACGATCCACCGGTAGAGCAAAAACGGTGTTGACTTGTCGAGCAGGTGTTGGTAGCGTTGCGACACCACAAACGCCCACCGGTGCACGGCGGCCGCCGGTGTGTCGGTTGAATGTAGGGCGCCGCCCGACGGTGCACCGTCGGTGGTCTGAGGGGCTGTGGTGGCGCCGGCGCCGGGATCCATCATATCTCCGTCGTCTCTGGTGTGTGAGAGGTAACCGATTTGGGGGTAGATGAAGGGAAATGGAATATGCCTGTGATTTTTCAAGGGTTATTTTGTGTATTAATCTTCGAATCCTGTAAAAATGTAAATTACAAAACACAATTTCTTTTTTTGGATGTGAATAACTTAATCATGTATTTTGTTATCAAATCTAGGAAAAAGTTATGTATTTAGATTTAGATAAATATATATTTAGAAAGTAGGAATGAAAAGACAAAAAAAATTATTCGTATTTTTTATTAGTCGAGAACTATATCATATTTATTATTGTGACTTGTGCAATATTAGAATATTTAAAATTTTCTCACATTGTGCTTCGCAACGAAATTCGGTTGTTTCTCCAAGATACGTTATAGGAACTTGTTAATCATAGGTTCAACCCTTCAAAAACCATTAAAAAGAAGACTAGCATCGTTTCTGATAAATGTAAAATGTTAGTTTTGTCCTTAACGTGTTATTGAATTTTTAATTTCAATCCAAATTCAACATCGTAGTTTACAAAATATTCTAATTTAAAATTCACCTCCGGTTAAAGCCTTCATTAAAATTATGGTTTGTTTGTCTTTATCATCATCATAGTTTATTTTTATCAATAAATGCTCCATTTAAAGTTTTTTAACAATTAACCTAACATGTTAAGAGTTGTGGTATTTGTGTTATTTTTTAACAAAGCATGACCTTGTAGAGCAAATTATTTTATTAACATTCACATGTACAAATGTGTCAAACCGTTGAATCTTAAGGTCGTGTGAAAGCCTTGTCTACCGCAATCGAACAGCAATGATTGTCTGCCTAATCGATATATAAGTTCAATTGAACATTAAACACAAAAGTATAGAAACTAAAAGGCAACCAAAATACGAATAACAATGCTTAATCAAACAACAAAGCAATCGAACCTTAATCAAAGAGTAGAGCTAATGACAAGAATAGTCTCAATTGAATCGGTAATGATGTTTGTTGAAATCGTACAAAGGTATTTGAACACTACAACAACCTCGATTGAACTAGTAATGATGTCAAAGTGTTGAAATCAAACAAAGGTATTTGAACACTACAACAACCTCGATTGAACTAGTAATGATGTCAAAGTGTTGAAATCAAACAAAGGTACTTGAACACAACATTAGCCTCAAATTAACACATGTAATTATGTCAAAGTGTTAAAATCGAACAGATGTACTCGAACACAACAGTCTAGATCAAACATGTAAATATGCTCGAATATTGTTAAAATCAATGTCATTTCCCTGGTCGCATGTAGAAATTGAAGTTTTCTAAGATGGATTAGGATTAACCGGATTCTCCTAATCGCAGGTTGAAATCAAAGGCTTTCATATTATTAGCTAAATATCAACCTAAAATTCATAACAATATCAAGCCGCACACCAAATTATCTTTGGTATTCCTTCCTTAGATTGCTCAATTCGACAACAAAAACGCGTTGTCACTAAAAAACATTGCTCGTCCAACAAAACAAATCAAGAAAAGATGAGAGAGTTTGCATTATCAAGACATGAAGAAATACAGCAACATCTTAAGATGACCCATCAGTATGTCATAAGAGGTGACCCACTGCAGTGCACATCAGAAGCATTAGAGACCCTTTGCTTTGGTGACAATGTGTCACTTGCTGCCACGTCAACATCAACGTTAACAATATTTTTCCTCTTTTGATTCACAGGTTTCTCCTGGTTAATCATGGCTTGAGCTTCTTCCACTATTGATGCATCCTGTTCAGCAGCATACAAGATCCTTTTTATGGCATCTATTACCTGCAAAGTGAAAACAAACATAAATTAATTATAACTAGAAGAAAAATACAAAGTTCTATGTACAAAAAATATATATTTAAATCACGGTGAGACGTACAGGCAAGTTTGAGATATTGGGAGACTGGCACATGATTTCAATGTCCCTCAGTTTTGCAAAGTAAAAGTCTCTCTCTTTCTCGAGACTGTCCATAGTTAGCTTCAACTCAGTGATCTGCATATAACAATAGTAAGTATTCACTAATTTATGACTCATGTTGTTGTATAACTTGGGTCGCTACTTGCTTAGGTTTGGTACCTGTTGATCATATGCAGAGACGTCTACAGTTGAGGAGGGCTTGGCAGCTTTGACAGGTGGACCTGTCGCGTGGGTAGGAGGTGCATCACCTCTTCGGCTGGGGTGAGGTTTGAGTGCAGCTGTTGAGCTCCTGGTGGATTGTGGTGGTGCAGATTTCTTGCTTACATCTTTCCCACCTTTGCAAGCCTCTCTTCTTTCCATTGGATTGTAACTGTGATGTGAAATAGAAGAAGCTAATGAACAACTTTTAATGACTATGTTAGGTGCTGGAAATTACTCTAGCTATAAGAAATGTAGGAAACTGTTGTAGTTTCGGTAATTTAGTTCATAATGATTAGGTCATGACTCATGTGATGCAAGAACAAACAAGCAAGTTTATGGAATAGTGAAAATGAAGAGGCAATTAAAAGAATGGACAAGCCACCTACTTGCTGGCAATATCCAGCCATAAAAAGAAGCAGATTATGTCTTATTGTGGTTGCACTCTAATACAATTGTCAAACAAAACTCATACAAAATCCTCTTGATAAACAAAGCAAAATCCAAAATATTAATTCACCATACATCAGCTATAGGCCCATCTCCATAAAATGCAAACACAGCAAATCACTTGATCAAGAGAAAACCCAAAATGTTATATTTAAACTTGAGACCAACATATTGATTAGTAGTACTTTGAATGCAAATATTGTGTAGTAAGCATGCTTCTTGAACTCTCTAGGACTTCTATGACGGTTAAAAGGATCAGTAAGAACTTACTTGTGATGACCACCACCGCTAACAGAATCACAGTATCTTTTCATCCACTGCATGAATTCAAGATTATCTAGCGGTCGTCCCTTCACCAGCTTGTTCACCTCAATGTGCTGTAACAAAATTTAATATTACTTGCATCAAATGAATATAAATAAAGACTATAAAAATTCTGCTCAAATGTGCTTTTACCAAACTACTGTACATTTCAGTTTCCAAACACAATACAATCATAATATAAATACACTTTCAAAATCAGAAACAGGGATAAACCTTGGTGATTTTCAGCTTGTTGAAAACATCCTGAAGAACCTTATAGTTTTGGATCATATCATACTCTGACTTTGCATCGAAATTGACCTTATGCATAGGCACCATACCAGGATGTGCAGCATCCATTAGCTGACAGTGAACTGCTCCCGAACACGCCTACATCAAATCAGAACCATTAAAAAATCACTAAAATATTCTTTGGCTCAGTAATAGATGCGAAAACAATTCAAAACACACTATAAATTAATCTAGGGTTTGAATCTGGGGCGAAAACAGAATCCTAACGCTAGTTTCTGACACAGCAACCGGTCAAAGCATTCCAAAACACAAAATAAAACGATCTAGGGTTTGAATTTCGGTAAAAACAGAAACCTAACGCTATTTTGTCTCAAAACACAAAATAAGACAATCTAGGGTTTCAATTTGAGAAAAACGTAAACCTATCACTCTATGACTCTTCGATGGAGAAGAAAACATTCCAAAACACAAAATAAAGCAACACAGGGTCCAAATTCGGTTGACAACAGAATCCGATCGCTAGTATATTGCTCGGTGGCGAATCAAAGCATTCCAAAACACAAAATCAAACAACCTAGCGTTTGAATTCCGGTAAAAACATAAACCTATCGCATTACATATCACCAATAGATTAAAAAAAACATTAAAAAACCACAAAATGAAACAATCTAGGGTTTGAAGAAACCTCTTCGACTTTTGAGAGATTGAGTTGGAGAGTGGAGTTGATCCATGATAAGATCTCTGATCGGCCGACGAAGTAAGCAGCATCCATCATGCCGATGTTGGTCGCCATTTCTGATGCCTCTTTTACTGACTGTACGGCAACGCTCCTAGAGAGAGATGAAGTGATAACGGTCTGTGGGTTTGAAATGAGAGATGTGAAGGCGGGATTTATATTGCTTTAGGGGATTCAAATTGTGGGAGTTTATGGGCCTAACGGCTCCAACAACAGGGAACCATAAAGCCCAAACTTGGCTGCTGTAAATTCTTATGAAATTATTTTGGGCCTAGCTTGTCAAATACAAATTCTTGATTAACTAGTTTTTAACTACGGCGCATAGAGATGCACATTTCGGGTTTTTGGTCGGGAACTGGGTTGGGCTCAATCAGGTTTTTTTTCTTGCGGGAAAACCATACCCACCATACCTGGATCGGGTCGGGTCGTGTCCGGAACCGGGTACAATACCGGGTTTAGTTTATTTTTTCTAATTTTCTTTTCTTTTTTTATGTCCAATACCGGGTTCAATATCGGGTCCAATATCATGTTTAAACCGGGTCGGGTCGGGTTCGCTAAAAGACTCAAAAACTAAACCCGGTTCCAACCCTACGGGTTTAAACGGGTTCGAACCGGGTATGCCTCCCATCGGGTTGTACCCGAACCCGGGTCGGGTCCGTACGGTCATTTTGTGCATCTCTAAACCCGGGTCGGGTTCACTTGCGGGAAAACCCTACCCGTCATACCCGGGTCGGGTTCACTTGCGGGAAAACCCTACCCGTCATACCCGAGTAGGGTCGGTCGGGTCCGGAACCGGATACAATACTGGGTTTAGTTTATATTTTCTAATTTTCTTTTCTTTTTTATGTCCAATACCGGGTTCAATTCGGGTTTAGGTCGGGTCGGGTTCGCTAAAAGACTCAAAAATTAAACCCGGTTCCAACCCTACGGGGTTGTACCCGAACCCCGGTCCGGGTCGGGTCCGTACCCGGTTATTTTGTGCATCTCTAACGGCGCATGTTGTGATAGATTTTTCTTTAACAAAATTACAGAAAACGTCTTTTAAGTTTATATGAAATTGCAGGTTTTATTCGTTATCTTTAAAAAATATTCTAAACATCTTTTATGTTAATATTTTCTAACAGATATTATCCTTTGAACTAATTTTTTAGTTAACTCAAGGGTAATTTGTTCTTTTTACCTATAAAAAATTATTAATGTAATTTTTATAAACATAAAAGATGTTTTCTACAACTTTTTTATTTCTTACTTAATTTATGTATTTTTAGAATAATACATATAAATATGATTTTTATATAACATAATAGATATTATTTATTTATTTTCATCCATGTATTATATCTAAATATAAATTATATAAATAATTAAATAATACAAATGGACATTAATTTAGAAAATACGGTGACCTTTTTAAAACTATAAAAAAACTCATGTGTACACATGTTCAATTAAATGTGATCACAACCGTTAATCTACTCTTTCTAACTATATAACTGAAATTATAAAAATTTAAAACTTTCCATATTTGTTATTTATATATTTGTTAACTCAAGGCTCGAACGGGTTGCACATCATAGTTGAAATGCATATAAGATGCACCTAAAGTGTATGAAAAAGAAAATACACAAAAGGTGCAAAAATCAACTTAAGATTATGAACTTTGCAAGGTTTCGAACTTGAGTTCTTTATCACTAAATAGAAACCTTATCACCAAATCAATTATCAAGTAAGTTCATCAAGCGAAATGCATACCATATATTAAAACAAAGGTCGTGGGGGCTCATTCGTTTCATCGTCAATCTGTGTAAATAAGGTTTGGTATAATCGCTCAATTGAAACTTTCTGGTGTTGTTTTTTTTAATATTGGAAAGTTTCACATTTTTACAATTTCAGTTATATAGTTAGAAAGAGTAGATTAACAGTTGTGGTCACATTTAATTGAACATGTGTACACATGAGTTTTCTTTTATAGTTTTAAAAGGTCACCGTATTTTCTAAATTAATGTCCATTTGTTTTGCCGTTAAGAACTTAACGAAAGCTCAATTTAGTGTGAAGTGAAGTCATTAGAAAGGTTCATTCCCTATGAAATAATGATTTGTAACTAGTCATGTGATTTTATAAACTTAATTAGTAATGGGCTGAATTTTGTTACTCATTGTCTCATATCTAATCGTGAAATCACGTTTCATTTTTCATCTGGTATTCATTACAAATGTGAGCATCATTGATTTTGCAAGTTTAACCTCCGGACATACCCAATTATGCTCTTACATTGCATAAAACTCAGTTTTTTTAACTTGTCTTAAAAACGATTTGATATATAAAATATTCAAGTACACTGCTAATAATTCTACATTTCGAGTAATTTACATCTCTAAAATAATTCTAAAGTGTTGTTCATTAGATTTTTTATTATTATATGATAGATTAATATACTTGGTACATCACAACCATACAAGTATACGAGTTCAGATAACCGAATGAGTAGTGTTTATTAATTTTTTACATTTTCCTATAATATTGTTCAAATAAATAATCACAATTGGAGAAAAAAGCTTATAGTCAAATGGTATAAAAAGTTTAGTAAAATAGTGAGCCGAGCCGAGCCGAGCCGAGCCCTACTCGAGCTTGGCTCGTTGGATTTTTCAAAAGCTCGAGCTCGTTCGAGCTTATTATTCTTAGATCGAGCTCGGCTCGAATTAGAAAAGTAAAGCTCGAGATCGGCTCGAATATGCTCAGTATAATCTTTGTACAATACAAATAACGAGCCAAAGCCCGGCTCGAGCTCGTTTACGGGATAACTAATATATTTAAGCTAAAGCTCGAGCTCGAATTTGCTGCACTTTTCGTGTCCTGTGTTTCATTAAGGTCTGCTTCAAGCTTGAGATTGATTTTGATAGACTTTTTCACTATATATTAGTGGGCTCGTTAAGTTTCGCGAGCCTTAGCGATCATTGAATGCAAAGCTCGAGCTCGGGCTCGACAACTGATTGAGTCATACTTCAGGCTCGAGTAGTTTTAGTCTAGACTCGGCTTATTTGACCTTTCTACCGAGACAATCTCGAGTAGCTCTCAAGACTGTTTGATTCGTTTACCCCTAGAAGTGATAGAAAAAAAAACATATTAAAAAATGATAGCAGGAGACATTATTTAATCTCAAATAACAATTTTAAGTTTTATAACCCAATTTACTCGAGAAAAAAAAACCCTAGCTAAGCTTCTTCTACCTTCACTCTCTCGCTGCTCTCTCTCCGCCTCACTGGTAAGTGTTATTGCGATTTGGGGTCGCACATATATTTTTCTTCATCGGACACATGTTCGTGATTACCTTGTTTGTATTATTTGTATCACAGTTAACGGCGTAATCAGATTATCGGCCTTTCTGTATTCAAGCTTCGAGTTTGATTCACAATCGAGATTCGCTAACAGATTTGTGGTAGTCATCTTGTTATTCATATTTCGGACATTCATCATCGCAAACATGAGTTAAAAATAGCCCCAGATGCTTAATTTGCCAATTTGCGTTTGATATATTTGATCGAAGATATAGAACATATTTTTTATGTCATCTGCTTGAAGCCTGCTATATTACTGATGATAGACTAACATTAAATAATTCTTTTGATGCTGTTATTGCTGCTGTAAATTGGTCATCATTAGAGCAAATTGGTCAGGTTGCTACATATTTAAGTTGGTGTACTTCTGTTGATATAGATGAAAATATCACTTGTCCTAAGATGTGTATTCTAGTTCTTGTATGTGCAATTGTAGCTGCACTAAAATGACCAAATGGATGAAGGGATTATGAATGGTTTAGATGATAAAAAAAAAAAGCCAATGTGCAATTAAGACGACACGAATGAGATGTTGGTTGCACACAAGGCTTATTTGGCTATACATAGAGCAACGTCTCCCATACGTGAGGCTCTTGCCCGCGCCTCATACCTCAGCTTTCGAGGCCTAAGCACCTTGTAGCGCCTCGCACCTTTTAAAACCAATGCTCATTTGCATTCCTATGCATTCAAATTGTTCACTAATTTGCTAAATTGCAAGAATCCATCGTAAGGAACTTGCCCCCTTTAAACGGAAACAGGGCAAAAAAACGACATCATTGTTTCTTGTGTGCTATGTGAACTAAAATTAAGCAATGTGGTACTAGCAGATGGGCATGTGGGTTAATGTTTTAAAATGATTCATTTTTAGTACATGTCAGGACTGGTTGTGTTGACCCTTTAAGGCGTCTAACACTTTTGTACTTGGTGTAGAACATAGTTACAAATTGTTACAAACTTCGCAGGAAAGTGACACACCAATGAACTGCATCAAGTCGTTGAGATATCTTCCCGTTACCAGGGAATTAGGAGCTTGCAGAACATTTGCTGTTGGGGGTAAAGCCAAGAAAGGCAAAGGAGGGGCTGCGGCTGATGCTCCAAAACAGTCAACTTTAAGCAAAGAAGTCAAATCCACAACAGTTGTCGGGGCAAATATTCTCAAAGATGGAACCGACCCGAAAATACTACCTGATTCTGAATATCCTGAGTGGCTATGGCACCTTCTGGACAAGAAACCAGCTTTAAGTGAGCTTAGAAGAAAGAATATAGAAACTCTTCCTTATGAAGACCTAAAGCGTTTTGTGAAGCTAGACAATCGGGCAAGAATCAAAGAGAACAATAACACCAGGGCCAAGAACTGATTCCAATTTAGAATCATCAAGAAGCTTTATTTGGCTGTTGCTTGTTTTAGGTATGTGATAGATTATCATCAGATTTATCCCTTATTATACTATACACTTGGTACTTTTGTTCGTGATCCTGTCCATCTTTCTTCGTTGGTTCATACGAGCACATTTGAATAATGATTGTGTATGGATAATTGTTTTCTTATTTTGGTAATTATCATGTTCTTTTGTCACCTAATCATATATATCTTCAGCCAAGAACTCACGACCGCTTGCATTTCGTATCACGTTGAGAATGAGTTCACGTATGATGGTTTTTCTGACGAATTTGAACAACATCCACATTTCATCCACAGAAGCGAAAAGACCCCTATGAGAACAATGAAAATAAAAATCAAGCTGTGATTGTCCGTGCTAATCTGGCTTTAAGTTGGCTCGAGCTTCTAATTAGTAATCATACGAGTTAGTGATTTTATACAATGAAGTTTTTCCATTCAAAAAAATTAAGCTTCCATTCAGTTTCATTAAAAAAATTAAGGGGTTGTTTGATTGCGCTGACTGAGTAAGAAGCTGACCCAGTAAGAGGTTCTGACTGAGGGGTTGTTTGATTGCGTTGACTGAGTAAGAAGCTGACCCAGTAAGAGGTTCTGACTGAGTCTACATCTGACTGAAATTTGATTGTTTGATTTAGTAGCTAACTGACTCTGCTGAATGATAAAAATAACATTATTGCCCGTTGTTTAAACGAGTTTGAATTTAACTTGTGTTGTGTAATTAATAAAAATAGTCAAATTATAATAATTTAAAATGTCATA
>BJCM01152044.1:0-11866 GCA_018326385.1 Flaveria bidentis
ACCACCACCAAAACCTCTAACCGGAAGACCAAACCACAACCAGAACCAACCACACTCGAAATCGAAGAAGAATTGGATGATTACGACGACGGAATCGACTTCCCCTACGAAGACCCTCCTCTGATCTGCTGTTTTGGAGCCGTACAGAAGGAATTCGTTCCAACCGTTAGGGTTTCTGACCAACAAATGCACCCCGACATGTACTCCGAGTGGAAGATGCTGCAGTGGGACCCGCCGGAGTTCGCACGTGCGCCCGGCGGTCCGCCGTCGAACGTGGCGATAGCGCACGTGCGGCTCGGCGGTCGGGCGGCGTTCATGGGAAAAGTTGGGGATGATGAGTTTGGGCAGGAGTTGGTGCTGATGATGAATAAGGAGAAAGTGCAGACCAGAGGTGTTAAGATTGATGAAATGGGGAAGACTGCTTGTGCTTATATGAAGATTAGGTTTGATGATAAAGGGAAGATGAAGGTTGAGAAGGTTAGAGATGCTGCTGAGGATTCTTTCATGAGTTCTGAGTTGAATCTTGCAGTGCTTAAAGAGGTAATCTTTATGATGTTATTGATGGTTTTAGTTAATTGTTTTGATTTTGTGTGTTTGTTTGAAAGTATATCATCATTGTTATGGTAATTGGAACAGTTTGAAAGTATATCATCATGCCAGTTGTTGGATTTGATATTTTGGTTTAAAAGATTGTTCTTGTTTAGGTATTTGGTAAGAAATGAAGGAAAGTATTTGCAGAGTTAGAGATTATGTATGTTTGTTGATTATGTATGGTAGGAATTAGAGTTTCAAAGAGTTATCGGCTTCATTTTGGGTCAATTACTTATCTTGAGACACTTTGGTTCCAACAAAACAAAAAACTTGGCTAGCATTATTCATCTGTTCACCTCTGTATGATCTCTCTTGTTATAATGCTTGTGGGATTGAGGTTAATTGAATACCAGTGGTTGATTAGTAATAGTTTATGTTGTTTGTATCAGTGATATGATGTCAATATAATGTTAGATTGTAACTGGTGATATCTTTTAATGTGTATGCGATTATGTGGTCATTAATCATTTTATGGTTGATTGATAGCAAATGATTCAATGTAAGTTTACCGTCTTCTTTTCGTACGAAAAAGACTATTTTTTCCAGAGGAAGCAATTTCAAATCGTTTGTTGATGAATATGTCAATTTGGTTTGTATGCTTTGTCTCTAATGTGTCAAATGGTAAATAAAAATCATGCTAAAAAGAAAATGGTCAAGGATATTTACAGGTCGAAAGTTGGCCAAAGCGTTAGTTAATTGTTTACATCATTTTATTAAACAAAATAGATTTTGTGTCATCGGATAGTTTCTGTGATCATATTCTGTGAGTTAACTATGAATGAAAAAAAATCATAAAGTAAATACGGTTTCTGCAGGTCAACCTGACTAACCTGTTTTGACCCGTATAGGAAAGTACCTTTTTTTTTATTTCAACTTGCTAACCCAAACCTAATCAGACCCAATTTGACCCATACATGTGGCTTTCGGGTGTCAAATTGGTTACATTCTAATCCCATTTGACATTAATATTTTCTTGTTTAGAAAAACTTTGTAATCTCTAAAACAGATCCATTACTAGGGCTGTTATCTTATATTTTTATCTCCTGAACATCACATTGTTTTTATGATACAGGCAAGAATCTTCCACTTCAATTCAGAAGTCCTTTTATCTGACTCGATGCAAGCGTCATTATTCAGAGCAATCTCATGGTCAAAAAAGTTCGGCAGCCTTATATTCTTCGACATGAATCTCCCATTACCCCTATGGAAATCCCGTCACGAGACACGAAAAATAATAAACAAAGCATGGGAGCAAGCTGACATCATCGAGGTCAACAAACAAGAGCTCGAGTTCCTTCTAGATGAACACTACCATGAAAGAAGAAGAAACTACATCCCTCAATACTTTGCAGAATCTTTCGACAAAACAAAAGAAAAGGGAAAAGATTATTATCACTACACACGCGAAGAGATCGCCCCATTATGGCATGATAATCTAAAGTTCTTATTCGTGACGGATGGCACCCTTCGGCTTCATTACTATTCACCATTGTTTGATGGGGTTGTCGTGGGGACAGAGGATGTGTTAATTACTCCTTTTACTTGTGACAGAACGGGTTCTGGTGATGCAGTTGTTGCGGGTATTTTGAAAAAACTGAAAAGCCACTCTGAAATGTTTGAGAACCAAGATGTTTTAGAACGACAGCTTCGGTTTGCTATTGCTGCTGGGATTATATCGCAGTGGACTATAGGTGCGGTTAGAGGTTTTCCGACAGAAAGTGCTACACAAAACTTGAAAGAACAGGTTTATGTGCCTTCAATGTGGTGACGTGTTCGATGAACAACTGTAAGAACCAGATTTGCAGTTTTGGTTGTTATTGTTTGGTTCAAGTACCGGTTGGTTGAGGTTAGTTTAGGTTGTTGTATGGTCATTTGTTGCCACTCTTAAATGTATGTGTAAAATTTGAAATGGAAATACTATAGCTTACAATGCCTTCATTTGTTGTCGACTTAATATATGATACGTCTATAAACTAAAATGTGTCTAATCATATGACACATTAGCAATAATATGTAACTAAATAACTCTTATCTATAAGATGTATCTAATCATCTATTATTTTTCAAACCACCTTTATCATTTAATATGCTCTTATTTCTACATCTATTACCATCTTTTATACTTATTTTTTATATTTTATTTTTTATTTAAAAGTTTTTTGTAAAATTAAGACCTTTCGTTTCCATTAAAAGTTTATATATATAAACTTGTTTTCCCTTAAAAAGATACGCTTGTTGCACGCTCTTAAATTCGGTACGTCAAAAAAATTAACTAGGTTTGACTGGGTTTCAGGTCGGTCCAACCCGGTTTCAAGATGGCAAAAATGGTAAAATAAATCGGTTTTGTACCGGGTCGGGTTGGGGTGTGGAGGGGACAAACCGCTTTTGAACCCTACGGTTGAATCGGGTTGGGTGGCTACTAGATTGAACCCAGTTCGGGTCGGGTCAGGTCATCCGGAACCGGGTTGGATACCTCTAGGTGGAGATCCATCCGCCATTAAAATGGGGCCGATGATATAAAATTCAAACCTTTTAATCAGCCCAATATATACAAGCCCATTAGGTTTCTTACCTTCGACCCACCCATTCTTGAATCTGTATACTTATGGCACGTTGATGTAAATCAAGATATATGCAACTTGTGATGACTGTCTTGTTCTTAACATGATACATTTTAGTTTGTTCCTTTTTTTAACAATGGTTATGATGTAAATAATATTATACATCCTGCAATAAAATGTGAGGGCAGTCCCCTTCCCAACAAAATGTTATACATCCGCTGCCGTTGCTCATTCAGACAGTGAGGCTCGGTTTTAATCCACGGTTGAGGATTCACAACCCTCTAAAAGACTACCGGAGTCCTAAAAAGGGCATAAAAAGGTGCGAAAAGGACTCGTAGTGATCTGATAATGATTCATTGTAATCAGACAGTAATAACAATACAATGTTGTTATTGTCACCAATCACCATCACTCCAAAACTAACAATGTCCAATTAACGCCGTGGTGTTTGAGATTGTTACCGCATGAGTGGGTGGCGAGTGGCTCGTCAATCAGTTAATGATTAGTATATAAAATTTTAAATTTAAAACATGCAAGTTCAACCTATTTACCATCTTTATTAAACACACTTGCCTATTTATGATCCATTTAAGCCAGCCCCAAACCACTCACTCTAACATTCTAACCTTAACCCGTTTTAATAAACATGTACAGAGTGGGTCGTGTTTGAGTTGCATGGCTTTATATGTATAAACTATAGTTACCGTCTTTGACATCGGTAAACATTTGAATCACATGAGGTTGCATCAATTAAGGATCATTTTGGTCATTTTAAAAAAACTTTACAGATAAGTTGACATTCATCAAAGTTAGTCAAAATTATTATAAATTGATATGTTGAGTGTAAAAACTTATAATAAATGATAGTTAGGGATAAATTTTGAGAACGAGTGGAAAGACAATTCATGTAATTAAGCTTTTTTATTTAATAAAAGTCATAACCCAACTTTAGACGAATGTTTAGTCAATAATGATTGCTTTTTATTCAAAAGGAATCGGCCTGTAGTGGATTCTTGCATGATTTCATAGAAGTTATTATTAGTCTACCAATAATAAATGGTATAGTAATTATTGGAAAATCACTTTATGACAACACCAAACCAATACTATTCACGCCTCAAAACATGAGACGAGTGGTGTTACGTTTAAATTCAAACATGCTCGTAAATTATTTAGAGTAATTTAAAAGTAGGAATATAATAGATTAAAAAGAAGCATGAGATGAGAGGCACCCTATAACGCCTCAAAGAAGCATGAGGCGGGAGGCACCCTATAAAGCCTCACGGTTTAAGCTAAGGGTGAGCAACGGGTCGGAACCGAATTGAACCAGACCGGACTGACCCTCACTTGACCCGAAACTGATAAGTGGTTTATATAAAGAACCAAGAACCGAACCATTTACATACGCTTCAAGCCAGATCGAATCGAGTTAAACGTGTCGGTTTCGCATAATATGATGGTCCAGACCGCAAATGTGTTTTAGGCTCGTGCTTTTTGCCGGGAGAAAAATGAAACTTAAAAATATAAACGAAACCAATCAATGGATTTGTTTCTTAGACTCATTATTGTAAGACAAATTGATATCTATTAAAATACAAACATTGCATTAGCGATTAAAAATTTATTGATCTTAACACTTTTATTATATGCTAGTAAAACATTTTTACATTTTTGGTGTTCAAAGAAAACCCATTAAACATCTAAAGAACAAAAACCAACTTTTTTTTACTCGCCTAGTTGTAATCGGGCCGGACCAAAACCGAGCTCTTACATGAGGGTTTGGACAGAAACCAACCCATAACCGTTTACAAAAAGAAAGCTGAACCGTGGACCGAAACAGCTAACCCATACAAGGGTCCCTCTAATTTTTCACGGGTCTTAACCGGGTCGACCCACAAAGTACACACCCCTAGTTTAAACCCCCATTGTCACTGGACCAAAATTTTCAACCCATAACAAGAAGACGCCTAACGGAGCCTCCTGTAAACGCCTTGCCTCAAACACTTTTGAAGCACTACCAACTTTCAGATGTAATAATATAACACAGGCTAAACTCGTAGTAAACAAACTGTAAAAAACAACTAAATTACAGATGAATTCAGCTCTAGGAATGAAAACTAACCATATCTGGTAACATATTAAGTTCCAAATTCAGAATACCTACAATTAGCACACAGCAGCAACACAAAAACATGCCCTAAAATAACACATACTAAAGGTTAAAAAAACAGATCCCTAACCTTTTACAAGAAAGCATTTGACATGCAGCATCATCTTCAGTCTTCACCAATTCCATGTGCATAACTTAGTAAAAGTGACCTTTGCATTTGGTCGATTCGCACAAACACTTTTTCCTCTGGGGCCCGCTTTTCTTCTCGGCCCGTGGAGTTCCATAATTAAACGTTAATTCATGCAAAGGAGGAATGTGTCTGATGGCATAAAATCCGATATGAAGATATGATTCCTCTTCATTTTCACGCAATATCGGCTGCCAATAAACATTAGGCGAGCAGCTATGGTTCATAAACCGACCCACGTTTCCTTTATTTTTGGCACTCACAATTAAAGGAAATGGGGGCTTAACAGGCTCATCAGCAGGGACAGGCTCCAATGGGTCAAAAGATCGGGTTGTATCAAGTATGTAATCATCGTCACTATCACTACCGTTTTCAATCACTTCACCTGCATACTCGCATATAAAAGCTCCAGCCCGAATCGGATCCCATGACCTAAGTCCCCAACCTTTATTCTTTGTTCTGAATACTTCCAAACGGAGTTTGAGGCCCGTTTGAGAAATGCGGTTTCTACAGGTAGAAGGGCATAAACAAGAAGGCCCACACTCATGAATCACTGAATTGTGACTTAAAAGAACACCACCACTTGAATATGGAAGATAACCACCATTTCTTTCAACACAAGGGCAGTTAGTGGCAGGTTGACATCCATTAGCGCACTTGCAGCTTGAAGATTTTGGTGTACGAAACGGTTTTGCATATTTTAAACTCGACGAATAAGTAAAATAAGCAGGGCCCTTTTCACTGTCCACATCGTTTACGAGGCAAATCGGTAAATTCTCTGCACCAGAAGTAAGATCAGGTAAAATAACACCAACACGTGTAGTAACACCATCTCTCCACTGTTGAATTGACTTCCATAACATAAACCCTTCAGGTTGACCTGGAACCCGAATCAATTTGTACTTGAAAACATTGCAACCCATCTTACCTTTTTCGATCCAAGATTCATGGAGTTTGTAAACACCATCATAAACATATATTTTCCCAGTTACACTTGTTCCATCTTTAAGACCACGAACGACCCGTACCTCATTACCTTTATGCAAACTTTTTTCTAAAGCAAGATTTCCTCTTTCAAGCTTTTGATCCCTCATTAACTTATCACTTCTTTGAACACCACCTTGACCGGTATAAATCAAAACCTCACCATCATCTCCATCATCATCATATCCTCCAGATGTAACAATGCTAACAGCAATGGGCTCTTCATCACCACTAACCTTGAAAGTTAAATAATCAATCCCAGCCATGATTGGCGCATGAAGTCCAGCTAAGCATAACTCCATTCGGAAAAAGAAAACATCACCAATGTTCACACCAGGTACTGCACCAACCCGTCTTTTAACATTAGCCCGGGCTCCTTTATTCATCAATATTGTACCTGACCTTAAATCAGCCCGTCTAGATATACCAGGAATAACCCCTTTTGCATCATCAAGCTGCATGATTTTTCTCCTAAGTAAATTATAAACCATAATCACACGTTGGACTAAATCACGATCACTATCAGCTTGAAGAGTTGTATTGATATCCACAAGATTAAAACATCTTAGAAGATGATTAACCTGTTGATCAATGTCAACTTCAGAATTAGAAATAGCAACAGCTTGTGGGCCCTTCACAATTTTACGGGCTTTATGTTTTCTCTTGACAACATCACTACTGTCCTCCGTATCCACAGTGAACCCATTTTCATAACTATCAGTTTGAGCATATCCATCATCATATGGTTCATGATTCTTGGTGCTCCCTCTTGGTCTCCCTCTGCCACTAGTGTTTGCTGGCGGGGCGGGGGTTCTAAACGAATTCAAAGGGACTGGTGACGGGATAGCGTTAGCATTAGCATTAGCATTAGCATTAGCATTAACATTGGACCTTCCTTGATCCGGTACCTCAATGGGCCGCGGGGGTTCGTTTGAACTAAAAAAGGGGAAAAACTGAGCCGCCCCAGGGGGAAACGGGCCATTTGGAGCACCAAATGCAAATGGTGGAGCTTGTGGTGATGCAGAGGAACTCGAGTGGGATGGAAAAATCGGTACAAGACATCTCAACGGCTTAACAGTTATAACTCTAGACTTGTCAATAGGACCAGAAGGAACCGAATCCGAACCTAAATTATCTTCCATCAATCTCAATGAAACACACCAATCTTCAAATTATACACCAAAATCCTCCAAACAAAACCACAACTACCAGAAGATTAACACATAAAAATCCAAACTTTAACCTAATTCACACCCTTGAAACTAACGATTGTCTGCTAAAACCATCATATAACGCCAAAAGATGACATCTCAGACCACAAATTCCGCTTCAAGCTGTCCTCCTGAAACATGCAAGTTCAAATCTACGTTTAACGAACAATTCGGATCTAGGGTTTTAGCGAACTAAACAGAACACCACCCAAAAAAACATGACAAAAAGCCCTAAGAACAAATCAAAACCCTAAACAATCAAGGCGAAACTAAAGATCAACAGCCCAATATCTAAAACTCAAAGATCTGAAATGAATTAAGAAGCGATGATCTGTAGGAGTGAATCAAAGCAAAATAAAAGATGAAAAAGGTGTTTAAGGGTCAGATTTGAAGAAGGAATAGATGAAAAAGCCATTGAGATCTAAGAGTTGGAGAGATTACCTTCACTTTGATGGCTTGAGTTCCGGCGAAAAATTGTTCGGAAAGTAATCTACAGAACCCTTGAGCGATTTTACATCTATTCTTCTAATTTTACGTTTAATCTATCCTTTGAGTCACAACCTAATCTAGATATAATATAAAATATAAAGAAAATTAAGAAAGTGGTGATTTCATTGAGTATTATGTATTTATATTATAAAAAACTCTTTTTTCACGTAGCTTCTAATTCAAAGTTCAATTAAATTAACTTGTTTGCAATTAATTTGGCTAAAACAGCTCAATTAACTGTAAATGAATTCAATTGTAATTGGCACTAGCTTGAATTGGTTCATCTCGTTTAAGTTGCCTAAATTTTAATGTTTATATCATGGTTCGTTCTTATTGTTTCTTGCTATAGCACATGTTGCAAACCCTAGATGCATAGCCTAAGTGACTAACTCCAATGTTTGCATACTTATAAGTGATTGTGTGACATGTTTTTTTTTCACAAGCTGACTTGATTGTTGATATATTATTTGACTCATATGTGTTAATGTGAATTTTGATGCCTTACCTTCATCAACTGCTTGGAATTTCTCTACTTGTTTTAATCTAGAGATATTCAAAGAGCTTCAAGTTTAAAGTTCACTTGAAATTAACTTTGTTGTAAACAATTTGGCTTGACTTCGATCAGTATATAAATGAGCTAAATTCAAGCTAAGCATGGCTCGAGTTGGATCAATTCTTGAATACCACTATCGTCGTTTTGTGACTCGTATTTTAGAATTTATTCATAATGCATACGAAAAATGATGTTATACCTATTCAACTTCATATTTCGTCTAAATTTTCCTAGACTTGAAATCTTGAATGTATTATATCATAATTTATTTTTACTCTTTCTTATCTTATATATGTAGCCTAAGTCACAAGCCCTAAATTATACAGCCAAAGCATCTAATCCTAATATTAGCAAAACTAATTATTGATTTGGTTACGAGTCCTGTTACCTTTTTTATTATTTGACTCATTTGTTGACTTTGTATTTGATTCAAGTGTTTTAAGGTGATGTTTTGTGCCATATTCCACATATTACTCGTTTTAAAGAACATCTCATAACTTCCATATTGTTGGGATGTTCAAATAGCTTCCAACTCGAAGCTTGTTTGATATTGGCTTGGTTGCAATCAATGTGGCTTAGCTTGAATAAATTAATATACAATTAAGTTCAAGTTCACCTTAGCCTCTATACAATTGATTCGTGAATAGCCTTATCGATTTTATGTGACTCATGTTTTAGACTTATTAACGTTAATGCGTATGTAAATGCATATTAAACCCATCCAACTCCCTAGCATAAGAAACTTCATTAGTTTAATTATGAAGATACATTCCAAACTCCCGTATAACGCCAAAATGTAAAAATCAAGACCACAAATCTTGCTTCAAGCTCTGAAACATACAAGTTCAAATCTATGTTTAAAGGTAAATTTGGATCTAGGGTTTTAGTAAGCTAAACATAATTCAACCTAAACATGTAAAAAGCCCCGAAACAATTTAAAACCCAAAATATATACTATAATAAAAAAACAAACTTACGAGACACATGATACATTTTTAGTACTTCAAAAATTATACTTTCCCGCCTTTTAGTATTATTAAATATGTAAAATGACTTTCCTTCTTATTAAAACAACCAATTTCTTTTTTATTTTAAGTTAAGTATAAATAATTTTTGGTTTATATTTTCTAGAATTAAGTTTTTATAATCTTACGTTTTTTTTTTTAATTTAGAGACACAAGAAAATGAATCTCACATAGAAGCTAGAGCAAGAAAATAGAATCCAACACACGACAAAGGAATCCGGAAGAATAGAGGAGCTTCTCAATTTTGATTACAAGTTATTCAATTTAGGAACCATTTCTAATTTACAAGCACAATGATGACCTAAAATCAAAGAAAATGTACCAGATAAGAAAGAATTGAATACAAAGAAAAAATCCAGCTGAGACATGGGCGGTGATTGCCTACGTTGAAGGTGTTTAGGACAGTCGTTAGAGCTAGCTAATATCAGGAGATTTCAACACCACTACCACCACACTGAACCATCGTTGAGCGCTGATGTATACCAAATAAAAGTAAGAAGGCGGTGGCAATGAAATGCCTAAAAAAGAAAATGTTTTGTAAACTGAGTTATTGTATGTTATCCTATCCACGTTTTATAGTATTGTACATTGTTTCTATAATAACTTGTAAAACACTATTCTCCTTGTGAACTTTAAATATAAAGATAGTTATTAAATGAATTTACATGCAAAAACCCTAAACTCTAATAAAATGTAATTGGGATTGTCTAAGTGATAAATTTCTAAGGCCTGGTAGCCACTTTGATAAATTCTAAGGCCTCAATTCCAAGTATTCCCACCCATCTATCTATTCTAATAAACAAAAATAAAATGTGCCACATGGCACTTTTTAAAGACCGCCTTTTGCCACGTGGCACAAAATTAGGCAATCTTAAAATCCCTCATTCATTTTCACGCGGGTCATCCCCGTAACCCATTTACCCGATTTCAAAAAACGTTTCATATATATGTCATTTTCCCCCAATTTCATTTCCAAACCCCTAACCCTAACCCTTGCAGCGCCTCTTCCCCGATCGGCTTCCGATTCCTTGCCTTTCACCAACTAACACGAAGATCATACTGAAGAATAACATCGATGGGATGATTTTCTCCTTTGTCCTCAAAGGTAAGTGTCTTTTTCAGTCGCGATGTTTGCTTTGTTCCGCCACCATCGGTCCAGTAGCGATTTTTGATATTGTTTTATTAATCGACGTTTAACATGTTTTTGTTTGATTAATCGAAGTTTTACACTTTTATGTCTTTTTAATAGATGTTTTATACATTATTGATTTACAGGTTCATTATATGATGTTATTGATATTAATCTATGTTAGATATAGCCTATTACTGATGATGATATTTTGATATTGTTTTCACTTCAATTGTATGAAATCTATTATAATTTGTATAGGGATGTTTATCTTTTAGAATCTGAATGATTAGTCGTTTGATGTTGATATTATTTTAAATTTGGTTTTGATATTGATTTTAAGTATCATCAAATGTGATATTGAAACTGATTTCTTCTTATACAAACAGAATGGTTGTTTTCCCTCAATTGATCTACCACATGGTTTCTTTGTAGTCCTTTACTACATGAAGCCCCCATATGTGGTGAGTTAATTTGTTATATTGTATACAATTTATCTTTACTTTACAAATATCTTATATCAATTTTTTCTCCTGTTTGTATAGCCTATTCTGAAAGCATCCGTTGAGAAATTTTTCAACCACCAGCAGCCTTTAGATCACCTTTTGATTGGATGTGAAGATAATACCATCTTTAAGTCCAAATTGAGTTTAGAGATAATCAGATGTGTCTTACCAAAGGTTGAAAATTATTAAAAAGTTTATACACTATTTTATTACCGATTATATATTTTTTACTTTGTAAATCTAATTACTCTATCAACTTCTTAAGTTTTAAATTCAAACATATGTGAAATTTGAATTCGCCAAAAATAGATTTAGAAATACAATTACCGTTTATAAATTGTGTAAGGCCCCGTTCTCGGGACGCTTACAGTTGGGTTCTCATCACACATAAAACATATAATTCATTTGCTCGTGAAAATATTGCAGCGGAAACATTCAAAATGACATCTCATTTCATTATAAAAACTTTTGCCAAATAATACAGCGTTGATCGGTTACAAAATACGTTGTTGCATTACAT
>BJCM01152045.1:0-15469 GCA_018326385.1 Flaveria bidentis
TCTATGCAGACTTCAGGAAGACGTTTTTTGATGAAACGTCTTCCAAAAAACAAACACTCTGCGCACTCAAAACATCTTCCCGCGTCTACGTGCGCGCAGATGAAGAGGTGGGGAAAAGATTTTGATAAAAAAACAAACACCACCCAAGTGTACGAGGCTACTGCATGCTTAGAAAACATTACTTTTGTGGCATAACTAAAAGTAAGCAGAAAGAAATGTCCTTTCGGTTTCAATTCAAAGACCTCTAACAATGTGTAGTTAACAAGGTATGAATTGTAAGATTTAACGACGTGTAGCGATCAATGTTTTGGAGTAGAACTACTTTTTCATCGAGGTCGGAGATAGAACGTTGGCTGTTGTACATCAGCCTTTTAAGTCGTTGATTATGAAGGGAAATATAGATTGCATTGCGTTCTTTCATACCCTGTGAAGATTGCTACATTGAAGTCGCATGTAAAACACCAAGGAGATTTTCATGGTTTAATGTTTGTCATATGAAAGAAGTGTTTAATATTTGCCATCTTGTCATATATAAGAAAAATGAAATGTTGACGGTTTACACGTTCCGACATGTTACTCAAGCTAGAGGTGCACAAATAGACCGGGTTTCTCCAAGCCTAGTTTTCTTAGTTTGGCTTTTAAGCCTCAACCAAACCGTGGGTTGAAATCGGTTTGTAGTTTGTAACCCTATCCTTTGAAAACCGTTGGAAACCGACAAAATCCCAACCAAACCAGCTAAAACCATATTTCAAACCAGTCAAACCTGTTCTTTTCTCCTTAAAGACCAATTACAACCGAACTAGTTTCGACAAACGCCGATCTGACCATCTCTAACTCAACCTAAACTGGTTCAAGAACAACCCAATTTGTGCACCTCCAACTTAACTTACATCCCACCCTTCCCATACCCTACTGATAGCTTTCTCGAGGGTGCAATTTCCTAGGAACGGTTTCTCATTAACTTAACGACTTACACCTACATGACCCACATGACCCGTTTATTATAATTACTTCTAAATTATTAAGCTTTCAAATAAACACATGAAACTATATGGATTTACATCAACTAATTAATAACACTACCACAATAACTTGTACCCCTTGAAATGGAAATTAAAACTAAATTACAATGTCATTTTTGCAACAATGAGAACGAGTTACAATCATTTTCACTTGGCATTTTCCAAGTGTGTAGCTAAATTGTCTCTCATCTTTCTCCCCAGAGGATCAACCTGCTTACACCATTGATCAACATACCCTAAATCATGATGGCATGACAAAGAAACATCTGGTTTTATATAATCACCACAATCTATGATGATATTATGAAGCAAACAACATACCACAATGATGCTCGGAAGCTTCTTCTTATCGGGTCGCCACATAACCTTGTTAAGAATCCTCCAACTGCCTTTTAGTTGTGAAAACGCCCTTACAGCGAGTGATCTTGCAGCTTCATGAACTGTATTAAAACCCGACATCTCATCACTTTCATTGTAAGGTGTTATCAGCCATGGAAGAAGCGGATAATTAGCCCCGCCTACTATGAACTCTCTAATCTCCGATTGATTAGATAATAATCTTGGGTTTCCATTTAAACGCTCACCCGATTCACAGAGTTTATAGAAGCCCGAAAATTTTAGGAGTTTTGGGATGGTCATACCACCGGGCCAACCTGTTACAATATCAAGAAATCTTGATTTGTCATCAACGATACCTTGTACCAACATACTGTAATTCTTAACTTGATCACACCAATCGTCTGATGTTTGAACTGCGGGTAGGGTCATAACTATGTGAGTTGCATCAATCGCGCCACAACAATTGGGTAAATTGAAAGACTTTTCGAATTCCGATTTAACCTTTTGTAGTTTATCATGATCCGGCCATTTAAGATGGTGTCTGCCACGTTCTTCCATAGCTTCTATGAACCGCCAAGTAACTTGTGAAACGGTTGATTGGCCAACACCAAACGATGCACCTACTGAAACTTGTGATTCACCTGATGCTAATCTTCTTAAAGCAATTGCAACTTGTTTTTCAACACTGAGAAGTCTTCCTTCAATGTTGATGAGACCTGAAGGTGGGCGGGAAATTAGATCTTCTCTCACTAGAGAACAAATGTACTCGAATGTTTTCTTTGATACCCGAAAAAAGTACTTGAATCCTTCTTCTTCATCTTGAGGCACCATTGAACCTGCAAAAGTTTGATTATAATTTTCTAAATTGATTACAAACAAACACTAATCTCATCCTTGGTTTTAAAAATCACGTTTATGTGATTAAGAAGGTAGGAACCTTACTAGTTGCTCCAAGGTCCACCCTCGTTTATGTGATTAAGAAGGCAGATATGTATAAAAGATTAAAAGATTACAGAGATGTATTAATGTAGCTTTTGGTTGCCATAAAGTCTTAAGTATGTGAAGCTCTCGCCTTGGCATTCTTTCAGGACGTAAACACGACAGTGCGCCTCAATGCCTCATGCTTTCTAAAACCAAGATTTCTTCTAGGTATACATGACTAAGCTGTATGAAACTAGGTGATTGATGTAAATTTGAATGTTTGAGTGATTATGATTTAGATTTTTTGGGTTAATTAATAGCATATGATTATCTGATCCTTGAGACTGTTAGAATTATAGAAAGATTACATCACATAAACCCTAGCAGACTGTTAATCGACGTGAAATTGCACAGAATCAACACATTTTACTTCTATATAGCGATATCACATATCATAAGCTCCCATTTAAACCCTAAATCTGAAATGATGAACTAATGTGAGCAATCAAAACGATTAATCGGAACATCAGTTCGATTTCAAACTGTTAATCATCGATTTCACAATCACAAACAGAAATCAGGAGCTGTGGACTTGAAATGGATGAAAAAGTAAGGAAATTGATGGAAAGAAATACCGGGAAGTGGGGGGTTTTTATCCCAGAAGGAAATCCACCATTCGGAATCGACGCCTCTGTTGTCGCTACCACTCACTGCCGCTGATGCATTTGAACTCGATGATTTCTTCTTCTTTTTCCTCAGTTTCATCTTCGAATCCTTCTTCATTTTGATCCTTTTAGGTGTAAATTCATTGTTTGATTTCTTCGGAGCCATCTAGGGTTCGAATTCAAGTTACAGTGATCGAGGTTTCTTCAAATTGTAGTGAGCAGATTGAAGAGGAAGTAAGACTGCAAGGACACCTCTTGATTACTCGTAATTTAGGACTATAAAGGAACGAACTAAATTTGTGAACCGTTACGCGAGAAGTTTGTTTCTAATAAACTAATAAATATGAATAAGAAATATCATTTGTTTAGTTAAATAATCAAACATGAACAAATGTCGCACTCGTTCATTCATGTTCGTAAACGTTCGGTAAGGTGTTCGTTTACCTTTGTTCATGTTCGTTTGTTTATATCTACTCTTTTTAATTAATTAATATATATTTTATAACTTGTATTTTAGTTAATCAACCTACCTTTTTATACTTTATAATTGTTTATGTTTGTAAGCATTTAGAAATATGTCTGTTTATATTCATGTATATGATCATTATGTCAAGCATTTAACTTTAAATAATATAAGCTTGTTTTGTGTTGGTGAATATTTGGTTTGCGTTTGTGAGTCGTTCGATTGTGTTCGTGAATCATTCGTGAACAAGTTTAATTCCTTAATGAATGAACAAGAACAAAAATTTAGCTAGGTAAGCGCTCGTGAACACTTTCATATCTTAATGAACAAACATGAATAAGACTCCATTCGATTTGATTTGATTCGTTTACAACCCTTTGAATTTGTTTGATCCTTTTTAGTATGCAACCAGGGGAATTTTCTTACGTTCTACAATGGAAATCAAATACTTCAACAAAAGGTAATTAAGGGCACATGTGTCACCATTATATTATTTCTTATAAATTTCTTTCGTTTATCTCTTCTATTAAATAATCATATTAATTGTTATAATATTATGTAATAAATTTTTAGATTAAAATAGTTTTTTAATAAATTAAGAAAAACATATTGTTAGTAATATTATTTATAAGGAAACACAAATTTTATAAATAAGATATTTTTAAAGGGAAATCTTCAAAGAATAGTAAGCAAGTTTTAACAATGTTTCAATTAGGTCACTCATATTTTTATTTATTATAATCAGGTCATTAAAATTTTAAAAGTGTTCTAATTATGTCATTAATTCTTTTATTTGTTTCAATCAGGTTATTAAAGTTTTAGAAGTGTTATAATCAGACCACTCATATTTTTCTAATTGTTTAAATAATTTACAAATTTTCTAATTAATTTAGTCTTTTTATAAATGTTATTAATTTTTTAAAAAAATGATTTTTATTATTTTTTTGCAACTTACGAATGACCTTATTATAATAATCCTAAAACTTTAGTGATCTGATTGAGAAATTTTTTTTACGAGTGACCTGATTGGAACAAAAAACTTTATAAGTGATGTAATTAGAATAATTCTAAAACTTGATTACTATTTTACAAAGTTACTCCTTTTATAAAACATCAAACTTTATAAAATAACAAATATATTAAATTGGTTTTCTTTAAAATTAATTTTTTTATAAAAAAATAATTAAAATGTGAATTACAATAAGAAAGTTTTCAAAAGTTATATAATTTTTATTATTTATACTTCTTACTTATAAGTAATTTTAATAATATGTTTTCTTAAAATATCCTTATATAATTAATAATTTTTTCTATTTAATATTTGTTTATTAAAACCATGTAATACACAAGTTTAGTAAAACTAGTTTAAAAATAAATAAAGGAAGTAGGTCCTTAAAAATTGCAATACATTTGCATTAACTTTAGGTGGAGCGGGTTGAGCTTAGCCGATATGTTGTTTGGATAAAGTCACATAATTGCCTTGCGCCTAATCAGGTTGGCGACCTTGGCATCGATAACATTTGTATATCAAATATGGACCTATTAGGGAAATGGTATTGGAGATTTAAGACTGAATCAAACGCATTATGGTGCAAGATTATCAAGGCCATTCATGTAACAAAACCAAGAACTGATGTTATTACTGGAAAAAATCGATTGTGGGGATTTGGAAGAATATCATGAAACTATTAAAGGGACGTTTGGTTGAAGGAATGAAATGGAATGTAATGAAAGTGAGAACTAATATAATTTTCAAGTGAAATTATATTTGAGTGGGTAATGAAATGTAAAACCAAAAGGAATGTTTCACCCCAAATTCTCTTGGTTGTGAGATTTTAAATTCCCTCTCTAGGTGGAACGATGTTAAAATCCTACAATTAAAGGAATTTTAGGTGAAATATTCCCTTGTGTTTTACATTTCATTACCAACTCAAATATAATTTTACTTAGAAATTATACAAATTTTTTAATTTTATTTTATTTCTTTCAACAAAACGCCCCGTAAGAAGCTAAGGGATCTAGATGTTGATATGCACAATTTAATCAAATGTAAAATAAAAAATGGTCTCTTCTCACTTGTAGCCGGATAATTAGTGCGAAATAGGAGCTCTCAAAGAGGTTTTTATAAAGTTATTAGATTAGATTTAAAAAAACACAAAGAAGTGAAAGTGGCTGCAAAAATCAATTCACTTGATGAAAATGATAACTTTAAATTGTCAAAAATAAAAGAAGTCGTTAGCATGAAAGTTTTCCCCTCGCCTACAATAAATTCTATATGGCTTAATTGGATCCCATTAAAGTTAGTCTTTGCTATAACGGCTGCTTAAAGGAAAATTCCATCTCTTGTTGGTTTAGCGAAAAGATATGTTCCCGTGGGTGACTCGCTTTGCAAGGCGTGCAATGTTCAGTTGCCGTCCTTAGATCGTCTTCTCATTTAGTGTATCTCGGAGACCCACCCTCTTTGGAATTTCTTGGTAGTCGACAAGTTCACCATCTGAGTCAATTTCCTTCGAAGTTGAACGAGAATATGTAAGATGGTAAAAGACTTGTTGAATATTATTCATAAATTATATTACATTATATGGAGTTTACAATGAAATCCTAAAAACCTAATGGGCCCAATTGAAACGACACTATCATTGAATCTTCATTGGTTTAAATAAAACGTTTTACATAATGAAGAAGTTGACAAAACAAACAATACACTAATTTTGAGTACACCTTTGACTGAAAATATATTGTCAAACGATTATTCAACAACATTCGATTAGACATTGTTATCATTCTCAATCTCTTTTAGATTCGGCTTCTCGACATTCTTGTAGGTATGAAGCATGAAGTTGCATGCTCCAACGGCCTCTCCCACAGTTAGATATATCCATTCTTGCCCAATCACATCTATTAACTTCCCTTTGTTTATCTTCTTTATCACCTCTCCTCCTGGATTTGCCAAAACCAACTGCAGATAAAAAAAAAAAAAAACTCAAATTCAGTCATGTATCGCTCAACTTTTAACAGTAACAAATGAAAAATGTAATGAATACCTTTAGCCCTCTTCTTTCCATAACCTTTTTAACCTCCCCAAGCATTGTGATCCCGCTTGCGTCGATGTTTCCAACCGCTAAAACCACCAAAATCGTTATATATTAACCTTTTACGTTAAAAGTTTATACACAATTTGTAATTCAAGAGTTAATTACTTACCACTCAAGGCAAGAATGACATATTGCAAGCTATCTTCTCCTGAAGCCTTCAACCTATCTTCCTCTTCATCAATCCATCTCGAAATCCTAATAAACAATAACAAAATTTAAATATAAAAATCGTATATAAAGATGTAATTTTGTGATTACAAATCGATTATTCGTATAAATATACCTTTCCCTCAAGTAGCTCGAGTTAGCAAAGTAGATAGGTGCATCAATTTGAAGTATTAAGATTCCTGGGACGGTTTTCACATTTTGGTATTGATCCATGCTTCTATAAATCAAGGAATCGGGTATGTGACCTAATGCGGATGTTTTTGGCCTCGCGACAAACAGGAGGACCCTTAGTAACGACAATGCGACCTACATTTGTACCGTTTAAACTAGATTAGGCCAAAATGAAGAAAATATATTAAAATAGTATAATAAAACAAATAGTATAATAAAGTACTATACCGCGAGTACTAATCCAATCTCGACACTCCCAAAGACAACACCAATGTATGCACTCATACATACGACAAAGTCGAATTTGTCTAGACTCCATAGGTGGATCGCTTCTTCGTAGTTGATAAGGCCTAGCATAGCAGAGATGATAATGGAAGCCAGTACAACAAGGGGCGTGTAATAAAACAATGGTGTTAGGAATAGCAATGTGATCATGACCGCAACTGCCATCACAATGTTTGACACGGCGGTTTTACAACCCGCATTAAAGTTCACAGCCGAACGCGAAAATGGCCCTAAAAAGCAATTAAACGATGAAAGTGCATATTAGAAGCTAATACGGAGTAATCGTCAGAAAGGGTAAAATGATAATTTTACACACCGCTAGTGAGATAACAAGAAGTGCATGCACCAGCAATATTCATCATGCCAAAGGCAATCATCTCTTTGTTACCATCAATATTGTAGTTCTTGAACATTGCAAAGCTTCTTCCAACGGCAATTCCTTCCTGTTCAAATTACATTATTACCCTTGTTATAAACATGCTTTAATAACTTGTACCTTTTGAATTAAAGTATGTAATATGTACAAAACTTTGGTCATTCGGATTTTGATCAAGTAGTACTCTCATGAACTTTATTCTCTTTGGAATTTTGTGAAGATTTGGATATATGTGCAAATGGAAAGAAACAAACTGAAGGTACAAGTGGTAAAGTAGAAAGTACAAGTACTTACAGCAAGGGCAATGAGACCCGTGACAATGCCAGTTTTAATTGCCGTAGATAGATATGTTGATCCAAAATACAAGTCCGTTATCGTAATCGGATTTATCCCTTTTGTTAATTCCCCAATCTGTATGACAAATAAAGCAAAATTATTATTATTATTATATTTATATTTATAGACCTAAACAGTTTATATGTTGTATCACTTTTATGTCACATGTATAATGAACTTGTACCGTATTAATAGTAAGACATATTATGTATTATACAATACAAGTTTTTAGTATACAAGTGAAATAAAGATTGGATATATAAGGTTGAATAAAGATCGGACAACAATAACGACATGTATCAAACATGTTTAATGAAACTAACCACTTGGATGCCATGATTTTCTGCATGAGTGAAAAAAACAAGAACGCTTCCTAAAATTACTGATGTCAATGGAGCCATCGCAGATATCCAAAACAACTTCGGTCGTCTTGTGCTCTGTTTCACATTAATATATGTATCAGTAGCAATAACATAAAGGGTATCTTACAATCTTTTTTTAAAAATATCACATGGTTATTTTTTAATTACTTTTTAATAGAGAGTAAGAAGTTAAAAAAAAACATAATAAATAATACTTACAATATATTTAGCGACCTGGAGATAGAACAGGAAGCAAATACCCAAAACTGCACTCTCCCACCTCCACTGCAATATTATATTCAATTTGTTAAAATAATAACATATAACCAAATCTACATTAAAATTCAATTACTTTTTTTTTATTAAAACCCACACAAATAACCCTACGAATGTACTTTACAAAACACCACTAACATGTCATACGGGTCATATGACCATGATAAAAAGAAACTAAACATATGGGTCGTATAACGTGTTAGGATAGTGCATCATACTGGCCATAAGTTTTAATACGGGTCGTATCAATTGATATCATCAGTATGCTAACACAAAAGCAACTGGTATATATGACTATGGACAAAGTCATACGACCTGTATGAGATACATTTTTCGCGTGGTCATACCACTCGTATATCAAAATCAATGATGTATCTATAACAACCCCTTAAAGGAATAAGAATAAACAAAATTGTTTCAAGAACCTCGTGTGTTTGAGAGAAGACAGATCGCATAACGGATACAAGATCAGTGCCATGAGTGAAATGGTCAAGACCCAGTATTCCTTTCAGCTGCTGCAAGCAGACCACAGTCGCGGCGCCACCCATAAACCCGACGATCGTCGCGTGTGACAAGAAATCAACGATAAACCCGAGCCTGCATTGATCAAAATATCACAATTTTACCTTAGATTTGATGTCTTTTATGCTGAATTAAGGTTACTAACTTAATTTTAGTGGTTATAATGTGTTTTAAGTTGTGTAAAACTGAAAATTAACCTTAAGATTCCGAGGGAAGCTTGAAAAACTCCGGCGAAGAAGGTGGCAGTGAAAGCTAACTGAAGAAATAACGTTGGGTTTTCTTTTGCGTTCACCACGGCCCCTATCATCGAACCTAGTAGCAGCGACCCCACGGCGACTGTACCCACGGCTAGATCTTTCGAACTTCCCATCATGGCATACACCAATGGCGGAATGAAACTCGAGTCTGCAAATTTAAAACAAAAGAACCATGAAAAAATCAGCATAATAATATGTGATAAGACACTGCTAAACAAATAAGTATTACTCACAAAAGTAATTCATCTAGTGGCAACTAATATAATAATACACTACTAAACAAATGAGTATTATTATAAAAGTAGTGAAAGAATTCGATAAAATTTAAAAAGAGAATCTTAGTTTTGGTGGGAATTAATTTGTTATTAAGAAATATTCTTTTAATAACTTAAGGATGTGATTCCTGATAAGATTCTTAGTCATTTAAGTGCATGTGGTCAATTTGTGACGGATTATAACTCATTGATTATCCGTCACAAATTATGTTATCCACGCACATATTTTTTAAACTGTCACTGACAGATTTCTTCCGGTACAGCCTCTACTGACGGATTTCTTACAGATTGTACCGTCAGTGATACTCACTCATTTAATTTGTAATGAAAAAAAGTGTACAATTTTGATTAGTTGTTACAATGACAAAAGTGTAAACAACTTACACAAGCCGAGGATCGGTGGGAGATTAGCTAGTTTCGCGTAGCTGATCCCTTGAGGAATGGCTAAACTAGCAATGGTGATACCCGCGATCACATCGGATTTAAAAAAACTTAAATTATAACTCGACGCCCATTCGAAAATGGGGAAAACATACTGAACTCCAAGTACAAGTTTACGCGCTGGAGGCTGGTTTTTAAACTGCCGAAGCGGGTCATCGGGGAACAACGTTTCTTTAACGGTGTTCTTCAATGACTTTATAAACGGTTGCGGTGGTGGGATGGCGACTTTATGCGGTTGTTGCTTGAATTTGGATTTCGGGTACTCGTATTCTACGGTACCCATTTTTAGCGCGGTGAAGTGCGGAATTTTTTCCGGTGGGAATTTCCGGTGGCCGGAGGCGGAGACGGCGGTGGAAGATGATCGGAGATGGTGGAGCTTGATGAAGAAGATGAAGATGATGGTGGTTTATATATTGGTTTTTTTAGTGGGAGTGTGGGGCCACTGGTTTGATATTGCTATTGGGTTTGTGACACGTGGCTAATGTTAAGTCGTTGACTGTAGTTAGGGATGATTTTGACTTTTAAGGTGGTAGTTACGCTAGAAATTGGTAATTAGTATCTTTTTAAGTTTATGAGAGGGGATCTTGTTGTTGGATATTATAATATCTTTATGTTTATGTCATTTGTATCATAGAGGTTTATCATTCAGGCGATTCTATTTTTTTATTTAATTTTTATGATTGTTAGTTATTCATATGTTGATTGTTTTAGAAAAAATGTTATTTTTTTTGATTTTAGATAATCCTAACAATCAAAAGTGCTCTCGTGTGCAATGACATAACTTTAATTATGCATGTCATGCGTGTCCTCTCGTGTAGGGCTGATATAACAGGTATACCGGTACCTGTTAATACACGAACATGAAACCTGTATACCTGTACACGACACGATAACTTATCATGTACCTGTTTCCAAACCTGAACACGAACATATTAATACCAGGTATACACGATAAGACACGATAAGAACCATTAATAACACATATTTAGAAACTATTTTAGTGATACAAAAATCATCTGAAAGATTTGTTGTGGGGATACCTTAGGAAGTTTTTAGCAAGCAACACTAATAATACAAAAATCATCCGAAAGATCTGAACATAAAGCATTTTTAATGTTATATTATTTATATTTTTTTAAAAAAATATTTATCAGGTACTAACGGGTACATAACAGGTAAACAGGTAAAATACATGTTTAGACACGAAATTTAACAGGTATATTCGTGTCTACCTGTTTCGTACACGAAACCTGTTAAGGTCATACCCAATACATGTTAAGATCGTGTAGGTTCATGTCGTGTATTCGTGTTCGTGTCTAAAATTGCCAGCCCTACTCTCGGGTGTTCTTGCAATCGAGAGTGGATGAATAAATGTTGGTGTTGTTTATCAAGGGTTCTAGATAAAAAAAAGAACATAGCTATGAAAATTATACTTTTCTTATTCTATTATCTAACACATACAACACCTTATGACTTTAATAAATCAGGAGTTATGATAATAGCATAATTACTACAAAATAAGAAATAATAAGATAAGTAATCACATCGTATACCTATTTTGGAATTTTGATCAAAATATTATTGTTTTCGTACAAGATGAACATTAATCTTATTAGTATGTGTCAACTATATTATGTTATCTTATGAAATTATAGATGTATTCAATTTCACGTAAACACGTAAAAAGAAAGTTATAAGATCCAACTATCAAAGTTTTTGATGATTAAACAATCCTTCTTTTACATACCATAACGATTACTAGAAGTAGAAAGTGTACAACAACAAAATGAGGAAATTATGTTAGAAGTTAAAATATTTTAATGTGTATATGATAGTTCTGCTTATTTTCCTTTAAAATAAATAAAATGTTACAATAAATCACAACACTAATAATTAAACCATAATGCAAGCGTGTCAAAACATTTGTCTACCACTTTACGATAATTTGTCAAATTTTCAAAAGAATTGACTGAAACGTGCTATAAATGTTACTTTAATACCATGTATTATTTAACAAAGTGGATTAACTTTATGAAACCAGAAGGAAGTATCTTTGTTCTTAGTGATGATGTGGTGAAATATGATTAGTGGGAGTTGGATTTGGTAGGTAATAGAAGGCAAAAGCGGTTAAAGGATCCTAAAAGAAGTGAAGATTAGATCATGCCATAACTTTTTGAGTAACTTATACTTTACATAAATATGAAATTTTCTTATAATTTAATAAGTTAAATTTAGAAGGTTCAAAAATAAATAAAATTTTGGGCGTAAAGAAAACCTCGAGCTGGAGCTTTTCTAAGCTAGATCAATTTACACATGTTTAATTTATAAGAGTTTGGGTTTACGTTACTGTACTAATAACTAGATTTAGTAAACACGTATGTTATATGGATTGAATAAATAAATTATTAATATAATAAAATTTATTAATTATAAAATGATATGCTAATATATAATATAATAGTAATATCAACTTTTTGAAAATTTGTTTCTAAACTTTTTTCAAAAAATAAACATTTTGTTTTAAAATAAATCGTATAAAAATTTCCCTACTATAACTCAAATTTGATTATCTTTTGTTTTTAATAACTCTCAAATTTGATTATTTTTTTTAAAAATAACTTTTTAAAAAATACCAATTTTTAAAAATTCTGTATTTTTAAAAAAGTTTTATGTTTTAGAAAAAAAATTATTATTTTATAAACAATTATTTACTTAGAAATACCATTACTAAATAAATTTCTTTCTTAATTTATTAAAACTAAAAAGATGTTAAATAATATTATTAGTAATTAAAGTAATTATTTAATAGGCGAGAGAAGCGGAGAAAATTTGATTGTGATGCTCTCACGTGGCATCCGAATATACCTTTTTATTATAGTGGATAAATTTGGTTATGACAAACTTTTCATGTACAACATGTCAACATGTAATATATGATTTCTAGTTATTTTGTTAGGTTATGGCAAATGTTTACATGTACAAGATGTAATGTATGAGTTCTAGTTATTTTGTTAGCATTACAGTAAAATCTTAAAGAATTATTTTCATCTTCTTATGTTCAGTCATATGTACATTTATCTTTCATACTTATTTGTTTGCTTTTTTTTAAAGAAAATAATAAGACTTGCATTTTTGTTTTTCTGTCTTTCTCTATGTTACTATATATGCTAACAATTTGCATATTGCAATACGTGTAAGGCATGATTTTTAATTTGTTATTTTTTTGTAAATTAAAAATAATGCATCTGAAAATGTTTCATTTTCGTTGCGCCTCATCGCAACCATGGGTCCGTGACATTTTTTTATATATATAAAGTTATGGATGTTATGGATGCGTTAAGGTTTTTTTTTCGGCTTATCTTCAATGCATGGGTTCACTATAATTGTATAACAATTTTTTCAAGATTTACACACCTATAATGCACATGTCATAATACTAGCTATTGGTAAATTTTAAAGCTCAAGATAAAACTCATTTATCATTTACTAAATATTTAATTATTTTATTTGTGCATACATAACTATATAAAAATATCTTTTTATTTTTTTATTCGTATAATAAATTATATATTATTTAGTTTTTATATCATATATTCATATACAATAAAATTTATTATGTATTTATTATTGGAAATAAAATATTCTCCACTAATATTCTCATCAATTATCTCCTATTCTTCAATATTACCATGCACATCCATTTTCATATTTATCACCTTTCTGTTCGTTTATAATTGAATGTATTGCTCTTGTTTTATAATTGAATAAAAATACACAAAAGTTCCCTCTGTACCATCGTAATTTAGATGGTATCAGAGCAGGTTTAACCCAGAAAACCCAAACTCAAATCGATCATGGCCAGAGATGAAGAAACAGGTAAACCGAAATCTAAGGGAGAATCCTTGGATTCGAACTCACCGTACTATATCCATCCGTCCGATTATCCGAAACAAATGCAGGTAAATGATGCAATGAACGATGACAATTACAACGATTGGGCACAAGAGATGGAGAGTTTTCTCTATGCAAAAAATAAAATTGGGTTCGTGGATGGATCGATCAAGAAACTAGAGAAGGGATCGCATACCTATATGCCATGGATGCGTTGCGATGCCATGATAAAAGGATGGCTAACGACTGCCATGGAGAAGGAGATTAGAAGCAACGTGAAGTACGCTAACACGGCAACAGAGATATGGTCCGATCTAAAAGAACGGTTTACAAAAGAAAGTGCTCCTCGTGCATATGAATTGAAGCAAATACTCTCAGCCACCATTCAAGGCGACACTTCCGTCTCAACCTATTTTACTAAACTCAGAAGTATTTGGGATGAGATGCAATCAACCTTCCCTATTCCTTGTTGCAAATGTAGTGGGTGTTCTTGTGATGTAGGAAGAAAGTTACTTAAACATAAAGAAAGTGAGAGACTCTATGAGTTTCTCATGGGTTTGAACTCTGATTTCTCAATCATTAGAACACAGATTCTCACGATGAACCCGACACCAACCTTGACCAATACCTACCACCTTGTCTCGGAAGACGAAAGACAGAGAGCTATAACACCGAAAGGAAGCCTTCTACCGATGCTGCTGCCTTCAAGGCGTTCGTACCGGGACGACGAGAGAATAACTCCAGCCAACGACGTGATAAACCCGCCTCAAAGGATGTGAAGCATGCTGTTGATCACTGTACCTTCTGTGATAAGGATGGACACACCCGTGATGGGTGTTTCAAGCTAATAGGATTCCCCGAATGGTGGCCGGGTAACCGAAAGCGTGAAGAAACAAAGCCTAAGGCGGCGTGTGTTGAAACGAATACGAGCCCTATCCCAGGTTTGACAAGTGAACAATATGAAATGTTTATTAAGCACTTTAGAGACAAGGAAAACATAAACAAAGAAGGTATAACACCTACGACATGCATGACAGGTAAAAACAATAATGATGATGATTGGGTGATAGACTCTGGTTCAACCGAACATATCACCTACAACAGAAACATTCTTCAAAACAGGACCCAAAGACGGTTTGAAACCCCGATGGTCATCCCTAATGGAGACGCTATACCCGTTGAAGGGAGGGGTGAATATACCTTACCTGGGGGAACCAAAATAAAGGATGTTTTATACATCCTGAAATTCACTTGCAATTTATTGTCCGTAAGCCGTCTAAGTAATGACTTACAGTCTGTGATAACCTTTTTTCCTAATTTTTGTGTCATGCAGAAACTCCACACGAGGAGCTTGATTGGTGCGGGTGAGTGCAAAAGAGGTTTGTACCGGATGGGGTTATTCGAAGACAGAAGAAGGGCTTTGATGACATCCGGGGACACGTGGCATAAAAGGTGGGACATGCTTCTAACGAAAAGCTTACTCATATCGATTTCCTTAGTAAAGTTTCTTTCAATAAATTGTGTGATTCTTGTTCAAAGGCGAAACATGCTCGACTTCCTTTTTTGAACAGTAATATTAAGACAAGCGGTTGTTTTGAATTGTT
>BJCM01152046.1:0-11681 GCA_018326385.1 Flaveria bidentis
TAATAGAACCTGAGAAAGCAATATACTGCAATCTTGAAAACCCATTTCCTTGTGTTGTGTTCCTTGGTTCTGTCTCATATAATTACTTGTGTTCTTAGTGTCATATCTTGTGGTTAATCCAGTTCACTATTTGATTAAGTTTGAGTCACTCTCCTCTTTGTGTTGTTGTGTTGTAATTTGCAAAGCCTTCAACGGTCCTGCAAGATGTATAGGTTAACCCATATATATGTGTGTTGATTTATGTATGTTTGTAGGTAAAACAATATAATTGGTGAATTTCCAAAAAGTTGACCAGGTGTAAGAAACATCTACGGATGAACATTTTGTTCTTCCGTAGTTATGTTTCTTACAAGTCAATTACAACCGAAGATCTTCTGCGGATGAACAACCAGATCTGAAGAACAAGTTTGCTTCGGAAGAATAAGATTCCTACGGAAGAACAATTGCTTCGGAAGAACAAGTTTTCTTTGGAAGAACAAGTTTGCTTCAGAAGAACAAGATTCCTATGGAAGAACAATTGCTTCGGAAGAACAATTTTGCTTCGGAAGAACAAGATTCCTACGGAAGAACAATCAACTACGGAAGACAATATTCCTGCGGAGTCCAAACACTTGTATTCAAACAATACAAGTGCTACAAGTCAACAAGTCAACAAGCAATTTATGCGAATCCCAATAAATCCGATGATTCCTTAACGGAAACAATTCAAATCCCAAGAGATCTGGTGTTTCTTTAACAGAAACATCATTGTCTATAAATATGGATCCTAGGTTTCGAATCGAGCATGGCTAAAACGGCGAAGACGGCTTCGACGACAAACATCAAATCAACAACATTACAACCAAACATCACATCAAATCACACAAATCAAAACCCTAGCAGTCGTCACATCATCAAACACTACAATCAATATCATTCGTTCATTCTTGTAATCATTAACATGTTTTTAATGAAATACGTTTGAATTGAATATTTGTTTGTTCATTAATTGTGTTTCATTCATTGTGTTCTTTTCACTCTTTAATCATTATTGATATTGAAATTTAATACAAACAATTAAACCAAGTTAACGTTGATTCCGCAAACGTTGACTTGATTTCAATCAACACTGATAATTACTGAATGCGATCCTTGGATTCACAAATATTTTATTATATTCGAATTTATCTATAGATTATTAAATTATTTAATGTTATCATTTATTTACTTTAGTTATTTCACATTAGATAAAAATTAAACTAGTAATCGGTTTGTTACACCGTCGTTTTTTAACCCTTTTGGTATAAAATTTTAACTATATCAAATAGTTTGTTTTAGGTATTATATTAGAAACCTATCGTATATTGTATGAAATTGGATCATGACTTTTTATTTTCCTTAGTTATAATTATTTTATGTTAGGCCTTATATATAATTTGGTTTTGCTTAATATATAAAGTCTTTAATTGTTCTTATTGTGAAGTTCGCTTCCGTTTTAATTTTGGTGGTTTATGATTTATTTATAATAATTAAAACCCATTAGTAACCGTTTAAAAAAACCGAAAATAATAATACGTTTAATTAAATAACATTCATGTTTTGTTTAATTAAAACTTCAAAGTCTTTGTTTTGGCTTATCATAAACTTTAGATGGGTTGGTCACTATTTTATAAAAAGAGAGAAAGAGAGAAAATTTAAAAGTCAAACCAAAGCCAAGATCCAACGTGTAGAACAATCCACTGACTCATGTGTCACACTATTTCTATTTTTTTAAACTTATTGGGGCCAATAATATTTTAACACCGTGTAATATTTTTTTTTTTGTTTTTTACTTAAGGCTTGAATTTTTTTTCCCGATCTATTTGCTTCTTTTATAGAAAATTTTAATACATAATCTATTTATATTTCTATACATTTTTATATAAGTCTTATTGAAAATGGATTTTTTTCTAAAATATATTTTTATTATAAAATAAATATTAGCCGTCTGATGAATGTTTTAAAATAGAATAGTAACTTATTATATATTTTAATATAATAAAACTAATCATAACTCATATTTAGATGAATAAAAATAACTAGTTAATAATACTTAAGATAAGTATTTAAAATAAAAAGTGGTTAAAAATATAGAAATAATAAAAAGTAAAGTTAATAAAATAAACACACAAAAAAAGAAAATAAAAGATTCATAAAAATTACTCATTTTGTCCTTTTGAGGGTTAGGGGTAAAATGGGTATTTACAAAAACTTAACAGAAAAAGTTAACTGCCATTAGTAAAAAGGATAAAAAGCGTTACAAATTTTTAAATAAAGGATACTCAATGTAATTATTAAAGTTAAGGACAATATCCATAATTTTGAGCATACTTAAAGGATAGAATTTGTAATTTACTCTAATTTTAAATAATATAATTAGTTATTATCCAATAATGAAACCTAATAATTATTTATTATCAAATAACTTAAAACCCTAATAATTATGTTATAAACTCATTCGTGTCGTATGACTCTTTTTCAGAACCATCACCATACTCATTTCCGCTACTATCACCTACGTTGTCGCCATCATCACCGTCGTAATTACTGCCGAAACTTTAACCATTATCGTTTTACTGTTCAACATAGTTACCACCCTCGTTACCGTAATAACTATAACCCTCGACGAGGTTATGGTTAGAATCGGAAGCAAATAAATAATTGTCATCACAAATTGACATCGTTAATAAATAATATCGCTTAAAATGTATACATATAATAAGTTTATCGATATGAAATGAAATAAAAAGTAATAATTTATATAGTATTTCAATAATATTACATCGAGTCAAATAATTATCGAGTAATATTACATCGTAACAAATAATCTAATTAATACAAAATTACACCGTAATCGAAATATATTACATCGCGTCAAAATAATATAAAAATATTTGACACAGGTAATGGCCCGTAAGAGAACTAACGGACCGTATACATAAAGATTAACGACCCGTAAAAATTTTCACGACCTATGAAAACTATGCCAGTAAAGGCCGTCACGGCCCGTTATATGATTGAATAACTGATTCATTGGGCTACAGACCTGTGGTCCTATACGGCCCGTAAAGACTGTTACAGATCGTAAGAAGGGTGTCCACATATAATGCATAGCGTGGCTATAACAATCTCTAATAGTGATAAATACTTCTAATGGCTTTAAGTACAACGTGAACAACTCTTTCCCAACCTATAATCCATTTAGCGTTACACCTGAAAAATGAAATATAATAATTACAAATTCATTTCACTTGTTCAAAAACTGTAAATTGTTTCTCATTTAGTCATTTCTAACCTTAATCCCAAACCCTTCCCGTTGTATTTCCTCTCGATCCACCAACTACCACACTCGTGCCTCAGTTTTATCGTCTAATGTTAAGTGCCAATTTTGGATAAACATATGTTGATGCTGAATTGAGTTACATTGATATATGGTATTATTGTATGTAAAACGACATCTAATTGAACCATCCCAACATTTATAATTAAAAAAGACAAAGCCATTCATGAAAAAGTGTTAGACGCTGGTAAAAACCAATTGATAGCAAGATTTCTTAAGGATAGAAAACATCACCTAAAAATGTCCATACAATATATAAAACAAAGATTAAAAACATTATTCCTATCTATCCTAACATAGTAACATGAACCACATCACCATCAAACATTTCAAAAGATCCACTGTGTTGAAATGGTATGAAACTAGATAGCAAAAAGGAGTGAAAGAAATGGCTACTGTACATGCATATAAATAAAGTTGACTTGAATACTAACGAAGTTTATTTTGAGCAACGGCCTCACAAAGCTCGAGTTCTTCATCAAACAACACTCTGTTGGAGGGAAATGATTTGCATACGGGCTTTGGCAGTGCAGATGGGACAATGTAGCTTGAAGAAAATGACGATTCCTGGAACAAAACTGCTGCAACCTGGCTCATTTCAATCCATTTGAGACGTGATGGTGAGCGCGACCCATGCCTTGGTGCTTTTGGTGTTTTTGGTAATGGCATTAGCTTCCTTTTCTCATCCTCACTGTAGTAGAAGCAAAATTATGTCATTTAACTTATTCGGTCAATGCTGGTTAAGTTTGATCTCTCAAAACCTCAAATTGTATTTTGATGCGTAATTGTATTTTGATGCGTAAGACTTTCTAAATTAACATATTTCAAAAACTGATTATTGAAAAAATACAAATGTTATACTCATATTTGAATGCTTATAAAAGAAATTTAATTAGACAAAAGGTGTTTCAGATCAACTAGACCTGACCCACACGAAAAAATAATCATACTCATTTTGACCCCTAGTTCAATGACCTGTTTTTTAACCACTACTGAGGATGATTATTTCCTAAGGCAAGAGATGAGACTTGAGATACCAACCTCACAAAAGGCCAGTGTTGTGAAGGGATCGGAGTCATTGTATTCAGCATTTCTTGTCTAGACCTATCTGGGGTCGTGTAGTTAAAATGAAACTTTCGAGCTATGGTAACCTGATTCAATGCATAAACAGTCATTTACCAAAATTCCCACTTTTATAGTCACAAGATTTAGGCTGTAATGAAATAGAGTTTTATGTATGCATAAGATAAAGATAGAACACAGAGAGAAACTCACAGCAGTTCTGATCCTCTCTGAAACATGAAAAACAGCTCGAAGTTGGTCATGGTGCAGGTGGCAAAGTATTTTGACCTTGAATCACAAACACAGAAGAATTAGTCAGATCAAAAGTAGAAATGCTGACAACAGATATCAAAACACTTTCACCTGTATATATATAAAAATTGTGACAAAACACAAACAGCATCTATGTAATAAGCTTGAAAAACTTCAAAAAAATATAGTAAAAAGTTTGATTATCACTACAGGCTTTTCACTCTTCATCAAAAGCAATTTCTCCTATACCAACTATTTCTAAAAGTAGAATAGAATTTAGACAGATATAGTTTCAGAATATTAGTTATTTCTTTTCCAATTAAGACACTACCATACCAGCTTAACATTGAGAAAGTAACCTTAAAATAACAGAAATAAGAATCTGAACAAGAGGAAGGGAGAAATTTTTGAGTCTGTATTTACCTTCTTCTTGTTCATACATTGTAAAGAGGGCACAGGGCAAACTAAACAAAAGATTCACACAAAAATGAAACTTAATGGTTCATCTGTGATCAATGATCTATTTCTAACCCACAAAATCAAACTGCATGTTACTTAAACTCAACCACAAATAACTTAGTTCTTGGTTGCTAAACTCTTAGCCAAAACGATTATATCCGTGGCATGTTATCTTAACCCATATATGTTCTCCTTTTCTGATCATATTACTGCTAGCACAACAAGCTTGATAACTAACCTCAAGTGACAGAACTAATAATTACTAGTTTTAGACTTTTAGTAGCATTAACCAAAATGCCATTCAGTATTTCCTCAGTCCAGGAGACGAGAGATGAGAATGATATTTACCAGCAGTTCCATTGGAAGAGACTCAAGCATTGATTCAGAATCCGCCTTCCCTTCATCAGGGCGCGGTGTTCTCTGTAAGTTATTATCTTTCAGCAAATCAACAGACCCACATCTTAATCTATCAGGTGATAAAAGCATAGGACTTTCATTGCCAGACTTCTGACACAAAAGACTACAACCAGCTTTTTCAGCATCCAAAACAGCAACCCTTTTCTTCCCAAGATCCAGACAAGCCATAGATGCCGACATTGACCCTTTACTATTACAAATCTGACCAGAAACCGGCTTCAGATATCTGTTAGAATCATGAACCTGTAACTTCTGCTTTGATTTCATACATGCTCTGTTTTTACGAGACCCTTTCCCCATCCTGCTTCCTTCCTACTTCTTGATTCTGAATTCTGACCCCTTTGTCCCAGAAGCAAAAACTTTACACTGTCAACAGACCTCAAACCAAACATTAACTTAAAATCTTATATTTACATCAATTGAATTAAAAACTTCATCAAAGCTGATACCAAAAGGGTATTTAATTGTTTCACACCTCCAATTCCAAACAACTATATGTAATCAATGAACAAACAGCCTCAAAAGCCAACAAAATAAAAGCCTAAACTGAAAACATCAACATACATACATCCAACTGTCATCCTAATGGTAAAGTGGTATACTCCCAAACCAATAGTTGTGGTGCGCGTGTTGTGATTTTAGAAGTAGAATAAGCATAAAGCAAAGAATATCTGTTTGTGGATTAAAAAAAAGAACATAGATCAAAACCCAAGATCAAATTGGAAACAAATTCCCTATGGAAGGTCCAAAAACAGAAACAAATCAACTAACTCAGAACACATTCACAATAAACATAAACATGAAGCAATAAATGATCAAAACAAATCAGTTCACTTCTCAAATTCCATACAACTATATACAATCAATGAAGATACAGCCTCAAAAGCCAACAAAATAAAACTCTTTAACTTAAAACACCAACATACATAAATACAAGAGACACCCTGGTGCTAGGGTATAGGTTCACATCCTGCAAAACGCAAGTATGATAATATTAGCAGTAAAGTAAGTATACAGTAGAGATCGTGTGTTCACCGGTAAATAAGAAAAAAGAAAAAGAAAGAAAGAAGAAAACATAGATCCGAACCCCTAGATTACAGCAATGAATTACAGACATGAAAATGGATACAAAATCTGAATCAAAGCTCCAAAAACAGAAACAAATCAACTGATTGAGAGAACATATGAACAATAAACATGAAGTAATGAATGATGGAAAGATACCTGAAATTGAAGCAGAAGCACAGGAAGCGGGCGAAGAGAATGAAGGTGTTAGGGTTTTCAATCAACAATTTGAAACGCCCGCCAAAATTATGTTGAAACGCTTTTATGGTTTTATTTTGAGAAATTTAATGAAAAGGAAAATGTATGTGAGGTTGACACGTGGGAGGTTTTAATTGGTGAGGTGACAGAGGCGTACGTGGGTTGTGGGAATCCAATGTTTTTGGTGTGTCCATTTGCGTACTTGTCGGCGGGTAGATTTGAAATATTATTATTTCTAATTCTAATTATCTGATTAATTAGTTTTTGTTTTTATTAATAGAGAAATCAGAATTGTTTAATCATTAAAATATATTGATTTGTATTTTTCTCTTTTTTTGTTTGTTTGTTGAATATATAGGAAAATATAAATTATCAACACTCTTGTGGGATTAAAATATGTTTCTTTATTTTCTTTTTGTAAATACTTACGTAAAATGTTGATATGTTTCTTGATGGCACAAGATTATTTGATTTATTTCTAATTAGTGTTCGACTACAATTAGGGGTGTAAATGAGTCGAGCCTGAGCTCATTTAGGTTCGAACTTGACGCGTTTTAATTTTTGAAAACTCGAGCCCGACTCATTTCTAATTTTATTTTTAATGCTCGAGCTCAACTCGTCATAAATTTTCAAGCTCGAGCTCGGGTCGTTTTTTATTAAATTATTATTTTTTATTTTTGTTTCAAAATTTAATTATTTATTTATTTATATTAATATGTAACACAATGTTTATTATTTTAATTATATTTATCATAAATTTATATATAATAATATTATATATAGAGATGAGCTTTCAAATGAAAATCAAAAATTAGAAAAAATCAAAATAACCATTCCTAGCCACATATTCTTATTTTTATTTTTTAAAAGTGAACCAACTTTTTGTAAAGAACTAAAAGAACTATTTCTAGTCATATATTTTTATTTTATTTTTTATAAAAATGAATGAAATTTTAAGGAATATTTTGGTATTTTACCCTACACCTACATATGTTTTGAACTCAATTCTTAAAGAAATTAAAATAAAATATTTTTATGGTATTTGATTCTACTTTAAATTATTTTATTAAATTCTATTTTTTTAATAAAATTGATGTTGATAATTCTATATTTTATTGTCTGAATATGTTTGAGACACCCAAAGTTTGTGAAAGATATATATCATAAATAACATATCCATCATTATTGTTACAAACGAATTTATTTAAACCGTCATTAATATAACAAACAATCTTATTAAATAAAAGGACGAACTGACACATTTTTGTATGATTATATCGTCCGATTCGTGTAAATAAGACTCAAAAGATTGTATCATAAAATAACAAAATGTAGACGTTAATATTAGTAAATGAAAACATACTCGCCTGCATTTTCCGTTCTTGGTTTCATCGTCCCCGCCCACTTTCGATTTTGGTCCACCTTGGCACCCTTTACCGAAGAAAGACACTAAACAACATAATTTGGTGAAAACAACCTCAATTAACTAAATAACAAAGGTAAGTGAATTTTTATAGAGATTAATGAAGAGGCAGATGCAACTCAAATATCCAAAGTCTATCTTGCATGCTACACAAGTGCATTGAAGAAGAATGCTTAGGAAGTTTTACACATGCAACAGAAAATACTTGCTGCACAAGTGCATTGAAGAAGAATGCTTAGGAAGTTTTACACATGCAACAGAAAATACTTGCTGCACAAGTGCATTGAAGAAGAATGCTTAAGAAGTTTTACATATGCAACTGAAAATACTCTAAGTGTAAAATCTTCCGAAGCCAAGACCAATATCTTCCGAAGCCAAAGATGAAGTCTTCCGAAGCTTCAGAGACAAAGTCTTTCGAAGCCTCAACTCATGAAGACAGATTTCTTTCGAAGACTTTTAACACATGCTTTATCTGATGTACTGTCCCAAAAAGTTGGACACATTTCCGTTGTATCTCTGTAAAGTCATCAACTTATATGAGTTGGTGAAAAGGTCCATATTTTTTGTAACTATACATTGAAGTCTTGAGTCTGTAACTTTCTACTTCATGTACTTTATCCTTTTTGTAATAGATAAGGATGTGAGCTATGGCATGTCATAGTCACTAGTCAAAAGGCAATCTGCCTTTTGACTCTACAACTGATTTTGTTTGTGTCTAGTCAATTGTATCCAGCTGGCTTTCATAGCATGGTCGGCTGTAGGATGTAGTATAAGTATTCCTTGTTCTTGTATCTTTTCATTATGCTTTGTAACACCTGTAATAGAACTTGAGAAAACAATATACTGCATCCTTGAAAACCAAACACTTGTGTTCTCTTGTTCTGTTTCTTATGTGTGTTCTTAGTGTCATACTTATGGTTAATTCATATTACTTTTTGATTAAGTTTGGTTAATCTCCTCTTTATGGTGTTGTGTTGTAAGTGAACCTCTTCATCGATCCTGCATTTGGTATTGTAAAGGCCTTTAGGAAAGGGAAGGTCTTATCCCAGTGGATATTCCTGCTCTATGTGGTCATCCATAGCTTATCAAACAAGCATGGTGGATGGGACCAGATTCCTGAGGATCTCTCCTTCATCATCCATGAAATGATTTAGGGGGTCAAGTTCAGGTATTCTTAGTTTGTTTATACCAATTTGCTTACTAACTTAGACTCCTTAGAATATTACATGCTCCCTAGATATGTCCAGTATATTCTTAACTATGAACTGGGCTCACAGTTAAAGGGAATAGGTAACATTCTTAAAGTGGGACAGATAAAGCCCGACATCATTAAAATACTGAAAAAGCCCAATGTTGGCTTCTCTAGGGTAGAAACAACCCTAGTCTCAAAAATGTTAGAGTTCATTGCTCAAGGTGACAACCTAGCAGCATAAGCTAGTGTTGAACCCACACCTGCTACATCCCATCCACCCATACAACCTCAAATCACCTTCACTTACCAAAGAAAGTTCAAATGAACCCCTGCTCAGACTATTTAGTCTGTGGAGGCCCCCATATACTTACCCACACAGGAGGAAGTGGACACTGGAGCTCCCACTTCTCTTGAGGAGCAAACCACTCCCATCTCTTCAAGAATTAGTACTGAGGTTCCTCATGCTCAGCCTGATTAGCTCATTAGCCAAACTGCCTTAAGTCATCACTCTACGTCTCAACACTCAAGTGATCAACCTTTAGGGGACAGTTACCATCCCCAGCCTATAGATCTCAACCAACCAATCCCAAGCCTATAGATCTCAACCAATCAATCCCCAACCTTGATTTCTACACTGATGAAGATCTAGGTTTCAGTGAGTACCATGATTCTCTCTTCTTTTCCCCTACTCAAAGAGAGATGAGTGCTTCTGAGGCCCCTATTTCTAGCCCCCATCAGTCACCTACTACTGAGGTGGACACTTCTAAACATGTTCAGGATGTCCATATGGAAGAGGCTCTCACTTTTGAAAGTGATTACATAATTAAGACCTCATTTATGCCAACTCAGCCCACTGACATCTCAACTGAGATTGTCAATAAGAAGAGAAAATCCAGCAGCCAAGAAACTGAAGCTGGTGGTGAGACTGAGGACTTTGGTCTAATCATCTCATCCCCCAATGATTATTCTGATGAAGATGGGGGGAACCTAAGACTAAAGGTGCAAAAACTATATACAACATGCACCTATTTAGTCTCTAAGGTTAGTCACCTTGAATCTCAAGTGACTACCTTGTAGAACAGGGTCAATGATCAGCAACTTGAGATTTCATATCTTAAGGAACAACTAGCTAGGAGACTTTTAAGAGGAGCTCAACCAGGAACACAAGAACCTGTGGAGGTGTTTGACCTAACTCCTAGCTCACCTATGCAAGTGGGTGATGCTACCAAAAAGGGGGAGAAAGTCATTACTACCACAAAACCTTGGAGTTCTTCAGGGAGTATGGACACTAAGGACTCGCCATCCTTACTTGCAATTGTGCCTACTCAACAACTTCCTCAAGTTCACATTAATGTGGACTCTATAGACTCCTTGTTACAGAGTCTGTTTGATGAAGGTATACCAAGGGCCTTGTCATTTCCGTCAACATCTAATCATATCATTGGATGGAGGTATGACAGCAACAGGAGAGCCCTAATCATCATGAAAGTTCAAGGGCAGCAAGAGATCTTTAATTTTCAGACCTTGAATTATTATGACAGTCTAGATCTAGTCAGCATGCCACTTGTCAATCCAAGCAAATCAAGACAAGCTGACAAGTTGGCTCAAAGAATCCAAGACAGGATCATTGTAGAGTTCAGCATTAGAAGGAGATTGTGGGACTCAGGCAATATCATCAGTCAATTGGATGTTGAGGCAGACCCTAAGATTAGCTTCATAAGGGAAACCTTGACTGAAAGCCCAATGACAAAACCTGAGAGCCCAATCTTATCACCAACAACTGCTGCAGAGATCAATGCCCTTTTTGAGACATCTACTGGTGAAGGTGATTCTCAACCTCACTCTGGCCAGAGCTTAGAAGCTGCATCAAGCAATGAAGGCCAAAGCTCTCTCCACCCTAAGTCACAAAGGTCTGTGAGTAACAAAAGGAAAAGAAAGATGACATCTGAGGAGATTGAGGAGGAGGAAAGAGAGAGAAAAAGGAATCTGAGGGGAGAAAGTTCCTCTGTTGGGTCTTCAAGACTCATAGAGTCTGCTATCAGGGCTGCCCCCAGACCAGATACTCAGAATGATGAGTTAAGGGCAGTCAGGATAAACTATCTGCAGACAAGAAACTATGACATAGACAGTGTCATTTCTCTCCCCTTGGAAGAGTTAAATGAACTGGTTTACCTGGAAAGGTCAAGGGAGAAGAAGGAGGCAGAAGATGCAGAGCTTCTAGTACAAGTCAAAGAAGAGAGAAGAAAGAAAAGACT
>BJCM01152049.1:0-22871 GCA_018326385.1 Flaveria bidentis
GTATGGAGGTTCACACTTAATGTGGAGTGTTAGCTCAACCGTGTGTGGGTTAGCTACCCCATGAGGATGCATACTGGGGGCTTAATCCGTGTGACTAAGAAAATGTATGGAGGTTCACACCCAATGAGGGGTTGTCAGATCAACTATGTGCGGGTTATATACCCCATGAGGATGCACACACGGGTTTAGTCTTTGTGATTGACCAGACCTATGGGGTCTTTGTCGTTTATCCCTAGATGAATTGGTTGGTGCTCTAGAGGGGGGTTAATCACATGATAGGACCTAGATGAAAACGAGAAGATAATAAAAGTATGAAATGAACGATGATGGAGATAATAAATATTATCTATGTGTACGTACAATGTGTGATCACATTTTTAAACCTGTTATGTTTTGAAAGAATGGTTTTGAACGAAAGATAAGGTATGTTTTTTTTAAAACTAGAACTCACTCTGCAACACTGAGTTTTATGTGTTTCCTGTTGGTTGGTAATGGTTGCTGAGGATGACACGAGGCGGCTACTCAGCTCTTTTGGATGGCATCCATAGTTATAATGCTTTTGTGATGTAATGCAACATGTATTTTGTAACTTGATAACGATGTAGTGTTTTGCAAAAGCTTTTATAATGAAATGATATGTCTATTTTGATAATTCTGCTGCGAGGTTTTATGAAAGATTAATGTATTTGTATGTTTTATGTGCGACGATCGACCAACTGTGAGCATCTCGGGAACGGTGCCTTACACAAGAACTTGTGGATGTGATCAACCTAACTCCTAGCTCACCTATGAAAGAGGGTGATGCTACCAAAAAAGGGGAGAAAGTCATTACAATCACAAAACGTGGGTGTCCCTCATAGAGTATGGACACTAAGGAATCCCCATCCTTATTTGTAGTTGTTCATACTCAACAACTTCCTCATGTTCACATTGATATGGACTCTATAGAATCTTTCATTCAGAGTCTCTTTAAGGAAGGCATACCCAGGGTAATGTCATCTCTTCCTCAAGGAACTTCCAACTATATCATAGGGTAGATGTATAATGCTGACAGAAGAGTCCTTATTCTTCAAAGAGTTCAAGGGCAACATGAAGACTTCAACTTTTAGACCTTGAACTACTATGAAGGTCTTGACCTTTTCCAACATGCTACTTGTCAACCCAAGCCAATCTAGAAAAGCTGAGAAGTTGGCTCAAAGGATTCATGACAGGATTACTAAAGACTTTAGTCTTAGAAGGAGACAAAGGCAATCAGTCTATGTCATTCGTCAACTATATTGTTGAGGCAGACCCTAAGATTAGCTTCAAAGGGAAAACCTTGACTAAAGGCCCAGTGATAGAACCTAAGAGCCCTGTCACACCTACAACTGGTTCAGAAATCCATTCTCTTAATGAGATACCTACTAGTGAAGGTGTATCTCGACCTCTCTCTTGCCAGAACATGGATGCTAGTTCAAGCAATGAAGGACAAAGCTCTCTCTACACTGAGTCACAAAGGTCTGTGAGTGACAAAGGGAAAAGGAAGTTGACTCTTGAGGAGAGAGAAATAGAGGAAAAGGAAGCTATAGGGAGAAAGTTTCTCTGCAGGGTCTGCTGGCTTCATGGAAACTACAATTAGGGCTGCTCCCAGAGCAAACACTTCAAATGATGAGTTAAGGGTAGTCAGGATTGCTTACTTACAGACCAAGAACTATAATATTGATAATATTATCTCCCGCCCTTAGAAGAACTGTGTGAAATGGCTGACATGGAATTGTCAAAAGAGAATAAGGAGAAAGAAGATGCAAGATTGCTTCTTCAGATTAAGGAAGAAAAGAGATTGAAAAGGCTCTACAAACATGTTCCTACTCTATCGCTAGTTCAAGAAAGTCCTATACAAGAGACTGTTGCTCCACAAGAACCTCAGGTAGACAAAGAAACTATCAGGATCAACATGATGAACTACTTGAGTTCCACATGTCTCTATCAGACAGATGCACTTCTTCCCTTGTCCTTTGAGTACATTGATTTTAAGTATCTCAAGAAACTTGAACTTGAAGTACTCAAATAAAGAAAGGCAACAAAGAGGAAGATAATGGAAGAAGTTACAAAGACAAGAGCCATCATCTAGAAGAGTCCAAAGAAGTCTGCTGATAGGTAGAGATCTCTATGTCTCTATCCACTATGGATGAGCACATTATGGTGATCAAGCATAAGATAAAAAGAGAACTTGTTGACTTACACTCCCCACCAAGTCAGGTCCATCAATAAGTGGAGGAAAAGGTTGAAGCCTTTGAGATAACACAACCTGGACCTCCTGCTGAATCTCAGCAAGCTTCATCTTTTGATACACAGTAGGGTTCTGTCCCTTCTCAATCTGAACCTATGAGAGAGGAAAACACAACTAATAAATACACAGATGATCAACAAGGTGTTGCAGGCCAGTCTTCTCAGTTAAAAGGTGTAAAGAGGAGAAAAGAGGATGGCTTCTAAACCAAAGTCTAAGAAGGAGAAGAAAGGAGCATCCATCTCCAAACTTCAGGATGAATTAGAACATCCTAAGGATATTCAACAAGAGGAAGCTACACCAACTCCAATCTAAGTAGCTCCTCTAGCATCAGGAAGACCCATCTTATCCTGGACTTACACTACTAATCAAAAAAGATGTCATGTGATCAGAGATCAAGGTATTGAAGATGTCTACACATGGCAAGACATGTTCAATCTATCTCTGCATGATCTCTTTGAGATGAGAAGACATTTGGAAAGTCTGAATGATCCTAACCATCTTATGAAGAAAGGCATGGTCATCATCATAATAAGGATTGTTAATATCTGAAGTTTTCAAATGTTTTGGTAGCATCAGCTGAGGGGGAGTTTGTAAGGATTCATATAAGGCTGATGCAACCCAAAACATCTAAAGTCTATCCTACACGCATGCACAGAAGTACTAAGTAGAATGCTTTGCAAGTTTCACATTATGCCTTAGAAAATGTTCTGAGTGTGAAATCTTCCAAAGCCAAGACCAATATCTTCTGAAGCCAAATATGAAGTATTTCTAAGCTTCAAAGACAAAGTGTTCCGAAGACAACTCATGAAGACAAATTTCTTCTAAAGACTTTTGATTACATGCTTTATCTAATGAACCTTTTATCATAAAGGTGGACCACCTTTCTTCTATAACTCTGTTTGACTTACCAACTTTCACAAGTTGGTGAAAGTTTTATGCTTTTGGTAAACTATACATTGAGGTTTTGAGCTGTTACTTTCTACTTTATGTATTTTAGGATGAGAGCTTTGGCATATCATAGTCACTAGTAAAAAGGCAATCTGCCTTTTGACTCTACATTGATTTTGTTGTTGTCTAGGTTATGTATCCCGCTGGCCTTTAAATTATGGCCGACGGTAGGATATAGTATAAAGTATATCAGGTCCTTTTGTATCTTTTATGCTTTTTATGCTTTGTAAACACTTGTAAGGAACTTGAGAGCAATATACAACATTCTTGAAAACCAAACACTTGTGTTATTTGTTATTGTTCTTATTATGTCTCTTTATTACTTGTGTTTCTTAGTATCAAAGAGTGATTGGTTACTAGTTCCCTATTTAATTTGTTAAGTGTTCTAAATCACTTTCCTTATTACGTGTTATGTTGTAAGTGACCATTCCTTAAACGGTCCCGCATGCCCAACTCCATCATAGTGGATTTTGAGCATTGCAAGTCAGCAAAAGAACTGTTTGATGCCTTGTCCCAGATGACTCCAGATCGAAAGACTCCAAGAAAAATTCACTAAAGCAATAGTTTGAGAACTTTACTTATATTACTAGAGAGACCCTCAGTCAGCAATACTTCAGGTATATGGATCTAATTTCCTCTCTTTAATCAACGGGAATTGCCCTTGAATTCAGTGATCTCACTTGAAATTCATTAGTGCCCTTGATGGATATCATGTAGAGATGGAGAACAAGCGAGGCCATCAGATGAGCATACCTTCAAGCCTTCCTACTAGCAACGCTTTAATGGTTGTTGAAGGCCCAAACCTCCCCCAACCTCAACAGTACCTGACATACACCCAACAACCATCATGTTCCTGTTCCTCTAGGCCATATATCACTTTCCCTGAGACTCCAAGGTCTCAACAGGGGCAACAATGTTCTTTCCAGGATAGTTGTACCTTTGTTTCAAGAATTGGATATTCTAGTGACTTTCAATCTTGCTTTGATGATCTGGAATGTTTCATCCCAAATGATGTGGAATATGTGGACATTTTCCAACAAATGTCTCTAATAACTTGCCGAGTAAGGAAGTTTTTGAAAAGAACTAGAAGCCAGTTTCCCTAGAACCCAACTAACAACAAGTTTGGGTTTGACAAGTCAAAGGCCAAATGTTACAACTGTAACCAACTTGGTCACTTTTCCTGGGAATGTACGGCTCCCAAGTCAAATCCAAGAACCTCGCATGCCTTCACACATCTCTCTACACCTAGAGCCTCTTTGAAGTCAACTGAAACAATAGTTGTGGCTCAAGAAGTTAACTGGAGCTTCATGGTATAGGATGTGACTCTTGCTGAAGCACTCATAGCTGGAACTGATGACAACAAGCTATATGAACACCTCTGTACTCCTGCCTGTATTGCTAAAGTTAATGGAAATTAAATATGATATTGTGTGTTTAAATGTTTTGAAATCTAACTTTAAAAGGGTTGAATCTAACTATCAAATGAAAATTGAGGAGTTAGAGGAAATTGTGTCCTTGTTAAAACATGAACATACAAAGTACATGAATCAAATTAAGGATTTAATATCCAAATTGACTGAGGCTCAAGCCCAGCTTGTCACAGCTAAGGCTCAAGCCAGGAAGTGTGCTATTTCTGAGCAAAACTTCTAAGCCATTCTTGAATCATCCTCCCACTCAAAGGTTTGTTACCAAAAGAAAGGTTGGTTGGGTACCAATGTATTTGCTCCACCATACTCATATGAGTCTATTAGACATCCATGGTGTGGTACTAAAGAGCAAGAGGTCCTATCTTCTAACCCACCATCCCATTAATTAAAGAATGATGCAACTATGGAGACCACTACATAGAAGGAACGGGTAAATCAACCCATTCCTACTTGTGATGATCAACCCTCTATCCACCAAAGCTAGATAAAATAGGGCTAACACAGCCGGAAGAACTACCAAGAAGGTAGTTGAGTCTAAGGTGAAGATTGACCCAAAACAAAAGGGTATTTTAATTTCAGCCGGATTCCAGGTGGTAGTACCAACACTCCTATCCTAATGAAGGATCAGAAGTTAAAGGGGAAGAATGTTGAGGAAGACAAGAAAACCAAGAAGCAGCAGTCTTCACAACCCTTAAAGATTAATATTGCATGCATAATATGTGCTCTGCAAAACCACTTGGCTAAATATTGTTACTACAATCCAGCAAGCACACATTATGCAAATAATGTTAAAAAGGAAGGATTTAAGGAAGTTTTCTCATTTGGACCTTATCACATGGTTCAAGTGATAAGAAAAGGAAAGCTGGTTTTCGAAGCTAAGTTGCTTTCGGAAGAAACTCATTCTTCCAAAGGGAAAATGGCTTCAGAAGCTAAGCAAAAGATATTTCAAAAGAACAAGAAAGTTCCTTTGAAACCTTTCGAGAAGAAGGCTACTTCAGAAAAGAAGGTAGTGAAGGCTTCTTCCAAGAAGAAAGAAGCTTTGCAAGAAAATCACACTGATTAAGCTTCAAGAAGCTCATCTACTCTGATTCATCAAGGGATGGAATGGAAGATCAAACAAGATGTTGTAGCCCAACCTTCCTCTTCAAAGACATCTATTGAACCCTCTCCAATTCTCTTTGGTTCAATTATTTCATCATCTATGGAAGAACCTAAGACCAGCAATGCTTAGGTTTCCAATAAAAACTAACTTTCTTCACCTTAAGTGCAGAGACGTCCATTTGACAAGAACAATAATGTGTTGATTGTAGATAGTGGATGCTTCAGGCACATGACAGGAAACATATATCTCCTTCAACAATTTCAAAATTTCGATGGAGGTCCTATTTAGTTTGGAGGTGAGGACGGAGGATACATTTTAGGCAGAGGAAGTGTATCCAATGGTAAGTTAAAAGTTGACAAAGTTCACTTTGTCAGACAACTTGAACACTATCTCATAAGTGTTTCATAGTTCTGTGATCAAAAGCACCAGATGCTTTTCACAGAGCATGAGTATATTATCCTCAAATATGGTATGACAATTCCTCAGGAATTGGTGCTTATTAGATCTCCCAGAAAAAGGGATATGTACAAGCTGTATATGAACAATGCTTCCCCATTGGGTGAAGTGTCATGCTTTCTTTCCAAAGCTGATGATGATGAGTCAACACTATGGCATAAACGTATGTGTCATGTCAATTTTCAAAACATGAATAAATTGGTTAAAAATAACTTGGTACATGGTTTGCCTAAAAAGAAATTTTCTACAAATATAACTGTGTTGCATGCCTGAAAGGAAAGCAACATAGAATATCTCATACATCCAAAGTTGTTAACTCTATTACCACTCCATTACACTTATTGCACATGGATCTATTTGGTACCACTCGTATAATAAGCATTGGAAAGAAATCATATTGCCTTGTGATCGTTGATGATTTTACAAGATTTACATGGGTCTTCTTTTTAAGAACTAAGGATGTAACTGTTGAAACTTTAAAGTCTTTAATTAGATTGATCACAATGTTAAGATAATTATAAGTGATTAAGAGACTGATTTTAAGAATGAAGTTCTTGACTCATTCAATAAATCAAAAGGGATTGCCAAACAATACAGTGCTTCTAGAAATCCTCAACAAAATTGTGTTGCTGAGAAGAGGAAATGGACACTGATTGAGGTTGCTTGGACCATTTAGTTGATTCAAAGTTGCCTCTAACATTCGGGGCAAAGTTAGTCAGCACTGCACGCTATGTGCATAACAGGGTTCTTGTAGTTAAGCCACATGAAAAAACCCCTTATGAGTTATGGAACAAGAGGCCACCTTTCATTAGCTTTCTAAGGTCCTTTGGTAGCAAATGTCCCATACTTAATACAAAAGACAATTTGGCAAAATTTGCTGAAAAGTCGGATGATGCTATCTTTGATGGATATTCCTCCAACTCTATTACTTATAGTGTGTAAAATATTAAAAATCAACAATTTAAGGAATCGTGCAACATTGTTGTCAATGAGCACACTCCTTGTGTTAGGGGTAATGGCCCTGGTCATATTTTTGATTTAGAATTGTTTCCAAACTATTCTAAACCTTCTTGTGAGAATGTTTCAGCTGGAATAGGTACTCAAAGTGATTCTAATGATGACCAACTGTTTGAGTTACCCAATGCTATTCCAAGTTTTCCAAGAGCAGCTTAAGATCAAGCTCCCACTATTTTCAGATATGATAGTATGACTATCTCAAGAGATAGTGAAGCTTCAACAAGTGGACAACCTAGTGAGCCTCAACACTCATCAGGTGACACTGTAGAACACCAAGTTGATGGAAGTAGCATTTTGAAGGAACAAACAACTGTTAATGCTGCTTCTCGGCCAACTGATGGTGATGGTATTTTCCATTCATTCAATTAGTCCTCATTGAATGAGTTTGAAACAACAACTGAACCAAGTCTTCAAGCTCCCGAGCAAAATATGTCCAACCTAGAGCTATCTTTGCAACTGAAGGTGATCCCTAGGCTTTGGATTCACAACAATCATCCAGCTGAAAACCTTATAGTAGAAGTCTCTGAAGGTGTGAGAACAAGGGCATAAACTCACAATAGGAATGTTTGCCTATACTCATGCTTCTTATCTCAGATATAAGCCAAGAAAGTAGAAGAAGCTTTAAAGGATAGTAGCTGGGTTGACTCAATGCAAGAGGATTTGCCTAAATTCAAAAGACAAAAGGTTTGGAACCTATGTCTGCTACCATATGGTCAAGAACCAATAGGAACCAAATAGGTTTTCAGGAACAAGAGAGATGATAAATGATTGATAATCAAGAACAAGGTAAGACTGGTAGTTCAAGAATACACCTAAGAGGAAGGAGTTGATTACACTGATGTCTTTGCACCCATTGCAAGACTTGAGGTAGTGAGGTTCTTTCTCGCTTATGTTTCATTCAATAATTTTACTGTCTACCAACTTGATGTCTAGAGTTCCTTTTTATATGGAGATATAGATAGGGAAGTTTATGTGTGTCAACCTCCAGGACTTGAAGATCCACAGCACCCCAACTATGTGTGTAAGCTGGATAAAGTTCTATATGGGCTGCACCAACCACCTAGGTTGTGGTATGAGACTTTGTCTCAATTTGTTCTAAAGAATGGCTATACTAGAGGCACCATTGACAAGACTTTATTCATAAAGAAGTATGGGAAAGACATTTTGCTCGTCCAAGTCTATGTTTATGACATCATATTTGGTTCCTCAAATGACCAAATGTGTAGAGACTTTTAGAGCATCATGAAAAAGAAATTTGAGATGAGTTCCATGGGAAAGATGACTTTTTCCTTGGAATTCAGGTAAAGCAGATGAAGGAAGGGTTATTTATCAATCAATCTAAGTATGTATCTGACATCTTAGAAAGATTTGATAAGAATGATTGTAAGCCTGCCAAGACACCCATACCCAAACGCCACAATCTTTGTCCTGTCTCTAAGGGGGAGGATACTGATCAGCATCAGTATAGGGCAATCATCGGGTCTCAAAATTTTCTCAAAGCAAGTAGACCTAATATCATGTTTGCAACATGCATTTGTGCAATATATCAAGCTACTCCAAAGGTTTCTCACCTAGTTGCTGCCAAGAGAATCCTTAGATACCTTAAAGGGTCACCTAAACTAGGTCTTTGGTATCCAAGGAATAGCAATTTCAATCTATATGGCTATTCTGATACTGACTATGGTGGCTGCAACATCAATAAGAAATCAATATCAGGAAGATGTCAATTTTTTGGTGGAAGGATCATCTCATGCCAATGCAAGAAGCAATTTTGTGTCTCTACATCAACTGCTAAAGCTGAATACATTGTTGCTGCTAGTTGTTATGCTTTGTTGTGGATTCAAAATTAGAAGTCAGACTATGGATTCAACTTTATTAATACTCATATCCATATTGACAACAACAGTGCTATCTCCATCACTAAAAATTCAGTGAAGCACTCCAAGACAAAGCATATTGACATCAGGTATCATTTCATTAGAGACATTTATGTGAAAAACTGATTAAAGTAATCAAAGTTGATTTAGATGAACAATATGCTGATTTGTTCACCAAAGCATTTAATGAAAGAATATTTAAGTATCTCATTACAACTATTTGGATGATAAACATTGATTAGTCTATCTCATTTGAAAACCTTTTTAAATGTGTAATGTCTTTTGTCAAAAACAATCTAAGCCCTATTACAAAATGTTTTCTCTGCAATTTTTCTTAGATTCTTCCAAAGAGAAATTAACCCTCGTAAGATGTTTCACATATGTTTTGAAGCAAAATTTGTCCAAGGGAAATCTTCTTCTCGGAAGAGTTTTTAGTCTCAGAAGAAGCGATTGATAATTTATCAGATCCACTTCCGAAGCTTATAAACTTTTCATTCGTAAAAAACACTTTACTCTCGGAAGTAAGAAATTACCTTCGGAAGTTAAGTTGGCTTTGAAAAAAGATTGCCTTCAGAAATCTCTTATACTCGAAAGAAGACCTTACTGTGTAGTGGAAATCTTTAGGCCCCACAACTGTAAAACATAAAGATTTTCTTAATGTTGTTGAAATATTTGAAATGGGTTTAACCTTATCGCTCTTGTCAATTCATACCCAAACTATCACTTCACCTTATCCATCTGTCACTTTCATCCATTTAGATATTTCCAGTTACCCATTCTAATCTTTTACCGATTCCACTATCCAAGGCTTTCTTCATCCCTAATGTATCCAAATCTAGCTCATTTCTTTTCTTCTTTCTCACTAATGATGCTTAATCCTCAGCAAAATCAAGTCTCATTATTGGATTCGTCCATGGATGTTAACTTCTCTAAAATCATCTCCTTTCTAACCCAATTCACTTACTTCAAAACCCTAACTATAAACCCCACAGTGTATTCAAACCACATGGCTGAATTTTGGGGGAATGCATATATTATAAGCCAAAATGGGGTTAGGGTTTTGAGGTCAAGCATTTGTGACCAAGAGTAGATCATATCTGAATAGATCATCAAGGAGCATCTTGAGCTTCATGCTGAAGGTTCACCAACGGAGTTCCCTAAAACCAAAGTTAACAAAACATATTCCTTAATAAGATATGGCGGTGATGGCAGAAGGTCCACTGTTTACAAGTCTAACTACTCATACAAGTGGAAGTTCCTACTACACATGTCCTTCAATGCTTGTCAAAAAAGTCAGGGGGATGGGATCAAATCACATACGAACAAGGATGTCTAGTTCATGGGTTGGTAAAAGGCCTCCACTTTAACTACACAAGATTTGGGCTGACCAATTTGATGGGCAACCTTCAAAGGGAAACATTCTTCATGTATCCCAAGTTCATCTAGCCTCTAATCAACTGTGAGTTGGACCAAAGCAAGCTTGTCTGTGCAGATGCTCTTCCAGTCCCTCACATCAGGTCGACCATCTTCAAGATTCTGAAGAGGAAATCTACCAACCTCACCAGAAGACACACTCCATTTCTTCTAGGTATGATTGAGCACATAGATCCTGGTGACATCCCTTTTAACTCCACACATGATGAACCCACAACCTCAACAACCCTCACATTGCCAAGTCTACCTTCTCACTCCCATCAAATACACATATTAGAGACGCCCCAAACAATCCCTTGTTCAATCTACTCTAATTGAGCAAGCTCATCTTGTTCAATCCAAAAAGACTAGAGTAGAAACATGGGCTCCCACTTAGTCTGAGGTCTCACCTTCCTTCACCATTGATCTCAATATGGGATTGGAGTCTCCTTAGTCTCAATCTCTTGAGCTCGAAACCCAACCTGAAAGCCCTCAGGTTGAGTCTCTATACTCCCCTGAGCAGCCAAAAAGGGACAACCCCACCATAGTCTTAATTCCAATAGACATTGATCAACATCCCGACTCATTTAGTATAAATTCCATATCCTTTATTGACATACTGATAAAAACTAATGAGGAGTTTATGTCTCTTCAAGGAAATGAAGTTGATCCATAACACCCTCTAAAGGATCAACAGAGCCTAGAGGGACCGTTTATCTCTAGCCCGCATCAGCAAGACCCAACTAAGGTGTCCTACTGATGTGGAGGGTACTAATGTAGATTCATCTACAACTACTGAAGGAGCCCCATTGGATCCTCATGGAGGTGGTTACATTCCTGAGTCTAAATCTATGACAACTTTTCCCTTTGATGACTCTGAAAGAGACATCATTAGGCAAGGGAAATCAGGGTGCCAAAAAAACCATATATGGTGGTAAGGATGAACATACTAGGTATGTTACCTCATCTCTGTTGATTCTTCAAAAGAAGACGAGGGAAGTCTGAAACTAATCATTCAAGACCTACTTTCTAAAGTCTCGAACCTTGAATCTAAGGTTAAGACTATAGAGGATAGGTCTGCTACTCAGCAACTTGAGATTAACAATCGCAAGACTAAACTTGCAAAGAAACAGATTAAGAGATCTGTTAGGCATGTTCCTATTCAGGTCTCATTGACCTCTTTCTCTAGCTCATCTAGCTCTCCAAATGATGCTACCAAAAAAGGAGAGAGTGTTCAGAGGCAAAGACATGAGGAACCAAATAACCAAGCTTTAACATTCTTAACATCAAGATACCCTACTCAACAAGCAATAGTTTTTCCAAAGCCTCCTCCATTTATTTTACAAATGGACCCAAGGATGCATAAAGATCTCAATAGGTTCTTTTCAATGTTCCTGATGGGATATTCAATTGATCAACCTAGCCCTGATGTAGCTGTGATGTACTTTGGAACTAAAGAGCTTTAGAGGCTGAATGCAGCTTCTACCACTGTTCAAGAAGTTCATCAACCTAAGGTCTACATGGAACCTAAGATTAATTTCAATGGGGAAATAAAGACTAATGGCCCAGCAACTAAAATAGTTGGGACAGATAGTGCATTGCCACAGACTTCCGAAGCTAAAGTCAAAGCCTCAAAAGAACCATTTCAATATTTCGAAGTTGAGATGGAAGTTGCGGGAGGGTTATTCTCTTTATCCGAGGATCTGGTTATCATAGATGCAATTCTAGAAGTAGCATCTGAGGTGAACAGTGAGGATTTTCTCAACCGACCCCTCACTCAAACAACATCACTACAAAAAGCTTTAACAACCATCTCTCAACCTAAAACCTCCACAAAAGAACCCCCAAAGTCTAACACTTCAAAAGATGTCAAAGGAAAGAAAAAGATGATTGCGGAAGAACTTTAAGAGGAAGAAAGGTTAGAGAAGCTTATGAAGAAAGGTAGACTCCCCACTGGGAAGTTGTTAGCTGCAAGCAACAAAGCAGCTGCAGTCAACCAGGAGGCTATCAACAACTGAATAAGGGTGGAAATCATTGAAAGATGTTAGGATTCCAATAGGTCTAATGCAGTCAAAACTTTCAAAGCATCCAAAGTCTCTGTGCATGCATGCACTAATGTACTATAGTAGAAATGCTTCGAAAATTGTACATCTTACATGAGAAATATTCTAAGTGTAAAATCAATCGAAGCCAAGACCAATATCTTCCAAAGACAAATATGAAGTCTTCCGAAGCTTCAAAGACAAAGTCTTCCAAAGCCAGTTTATGAGGACAGATTTCTTCCGAAGACTTTTTTATGTACATGCTATTATCTGATGTACTTTTCCATAAAGCTGAACCACCTTTCCGCTGCAACTCTGTTTGGTTCACCAACTTTCACAACTTGGTGAAAAGGTCCATACTTTTGGAAAAACTATACATTAGGGACAGTTACCATCCCCAGCCTTTAGAGTTAAATCACCCAATCCCCAACCTTGACTTCTATACTGATGAAGATTTAGGTTTCAGTAAGTACCATGAGTCTCTCTACTCGTCCCCTACTCAAAGAGAGATGAGTGCTTTTGAGTCACCTATGTCTATCCCACATCAGTCACCTATCATTGAGGTGGATACTCTGAACCTGTTCAGGATATCCACATGGAAGAGGCTCTCCTTCCAACAAGTGATTACATCATTAAGACCTCAACCATGACAACTCAGCCCATTGACACTTCAACTGAAGTTGTCATTAAGCAGCGGAAAACCAACAACGAAGAACTTCATACTGGTGGTGAGAAAGAAGACTTTGGTCAAATTCTCTCATCCCCCATGATTCTTCTAATAAAGATAAGGGGAGGCTAAAGGTGCAAAACGGTCAAAAACATGCACCTACCTAGTCTTCAAGGTTAGTCATCTTGAATCTCGGGTGACTACCTTGCAAAACAGGGTCAATGATCAGCAACATGAGATATCTTATCTTAAGGAAAAACTAGCTAGGAGACCTTTAATAAGAGCTCAACCATGAACACAAGAACCTGTGAATGTGATTGATCTAACCTCTAGCTCACCTATGCAAGTGGGTGATGCTACCAAAAAGGGGAAGAAAGTCATCACAGACACAAAACCTGGGAGTTCTTCACACATCATGGATATTGAGGACTCACCATCCTCACTTGCAACTATCCATACTTAGCAACTACCTTAAGTTCACATTCATGTGAACTCTATAGACTCCTTCATTTAGAGTCTGTTTGAGGAAGGTATACCAAGGGCAATGTTATCTCCACCTCAAGGAACTTCCAACTACATCATAGGGTGGATGTATGATGCAAACAGAAGAGCCATGATTCTTCAAAGAGTTCAAAGAAGTCTTCAACTTTCACACCTTGAACTACTATGAAGGTCTTGACCTGATCAACATGCCACTTGTCAATCCAAGCCAATCTAGACAAGCTGACAGGTTTGCACAAAGGATTCAGGACAAAAATGTTGAACATTTCACTCTTAGAAGGAGACAAAGGCAATTAGGTGAAACTATTGATCTGCTGGATGTTAAGGCAGACCCTAAGATTAGCATCAAAGGGGAAACCTTGATTGAAGGCCCAGTGGTAGAGCCTGAGAGCCCTGTCACACCTACAACTACTTCAGAAATTCATTCCCTCAGTGAAACACCTGCTGGTGAAGGTGTATCACAACCTCTCTCTGGTTAGAGCTTGGAGGCTACACCAAGTGATAAAGGCCAAATCTCTCTCCACCCTAAGTCACAAAGGTCTGTGAGTGACAAATGGAAAAGGAAAATGACTTCTGTGGAGATTGAGGAGGAGGAGAGAGAGAGAGAGAGAGAGAGAAAGAGAAAGCTAAGGGGAGAAAGTTCCTCTGGGTCTGCAGGATTCCTGGAAGCTGCAATCAAGGCTGCCCCTTGACCAAACACTCAAGATGATGAGTTGAGGGCAGTCAGGATCACTTATCCACAAACCAGGAATTATGACATTGATAAGATTATATCTATGCCCTTAGAGGAGCTTAATGAAGTGGCTGACATGGAATTGTCTAGAGAGAGGAAGGAAGCAGAGGATGCAAAGTTACTTCTCCAAATTAGAGAGGAGATGATACAAAAGAGATTATACAAGCATGTTCCCACACTCTCTCCAGTTCAAGAAAGTCCTGACAAGCATGTTCCCACACTCTCTCCAGTTCAAGAAAGTCCTGCACAAGAGGTTGTTGCTCCACAAGAACCGCAGGTAGACAAAGAGACTTATAGGATCAATATGATCAACTACCTGAGTGCCACAGGCCTATACCAAGCATCTGCACATCTTCCCTTGTCCTTTGAGTACAAAGAGTTTGAGTATCTCAAATAGCTTGAGCTTGAAGTACTTAAAGAACAAAAGGAAACTAAGAGAAAGATGAGGGAAGATGTTAGGTCAAGAGCTATCATCCAAAAGAGAATAAAGAAGTCTGCTGATAGAAAAGGGATGATAAGCTACTTCAGGCTGTATAGATTCTCTAGAAGGAGACTTGGCCCTATGTCTCTATCTACAATGGATGAGCACATCAGGGTAATCAAGCAGATGATCAAAAGAGGAGAGTTACTTGACTTACACTCCTCTCCAAGTAAAGTTCTTCCCGAAATGGAAGTGAAGGTTGAACAACCTGAGACAACATAACCTGAACCTCCTGATGAGCCTCAGCAAGCTTCATCTTTTGATCCACAGCCAGGTCAAACTCCCTCTCCTTCTAAACCAGTGAGAGAGGAACACCCAACTGAGTAAGACAAAACTAATCAACATGGTGCTGCAGACCAGTCTTCTCGGTTAAAGTCATCAAAGAGGATGGCTTCTAAACCACAGTCAAAGAAGAAGAAGTCTAAACTATATGCCTTCATACCTTAGGGTGAATTAGATCAACTTGAGGAAGTGCATGAAGTTGAAGCCCAATCAACTCTAATTCATGTGGCTCCTCTTGCTTTTGAGAGACCCATCTTATCGTGGACCTTCACAACTAATCCAGAAAGATGGCTTGTGATCAGAGATCAAGGTGGTGTGAATGAATACACATGGCAAGATCTATTCAACCTACCTTTGCATGATCTCTTTGAGATGAGAAGATACTATGAAAGTCAGAGTGATCCTGACCATCTTGTGAAGAAAGGTATGGTCATCATCATGATGAGGACTGTCAACTGATGAAGATCTTCAAATGTTTTAAATGCATCAGCCTAGAGGGAGTTTGTAAGGATTCCAAAGCAAAATATGAAGTTTTTCGAAGCTTCAAAGACAAAGTCTTCCGAAGCCAGTTTATGAAGACATATTTCTTCTGAAGACTTTTATGTACATGCTATTATCTGATGTACTTTTCCATAAAATTCAACCACATTTCTGCTGCAACTCTGTTTTGTTCACCAACTTTCACAAGTTGGTGAAATGTCCATGCTTTTGGAAAAACTGTACATTGAGGTCTTGTGTCTGAGCATTCTTCTTTATGTACTTTATCCTTTTTATAATATATTAGGATGTGAGCTATGGCATGTCATAGTCACAAGTCAAAAGGCAATTTGCCTTTTGACTTTACATTTGATTTTGTTGTCTAGTCTTATGTATCCAGCTAGCTCTCAATGTATGGCTAGCTGTAGGATGTAGTATATGTATCTCAAGTACTTGTAACTTTCCAATTTTGCTTTGTAACACTTGTAATAGAACTTAAGAAGCAATATACAGCATTCATGAAAACCAAATACTTGTGTTGTTTGCTATCTTGTTCTGTCTCTTACTTGTGTTCTTAGCATCTATTACTTTAGTTAATTAGTTCCCTGTTTGATCTGTTAAGTGTTCTAAAGTACTCTCATCACATGTGTTGTTGTGTTGTATAAAGTGCATCACCCCTTCTAACGGTCCTGCAATAGGCTTGGCAAGCTTGGAGATGTTAGTGAAGAAGTGCTCCTGCTACCACTACAGGAGCTTATTGAGTTAGAAAAGACAACCCTACTGCAAACAGAACAAAGAGAAGAGGCAGCAAAGGAGGGAAAGGATAACTTTCCTGACCTTCAGGGGATTCTCTCTACAAGAATTGTCTCCACACAATAATAATACGATCTTATGGCTATTCAAGAAAGAGAAACATCAAATGGAGAAGGAGAGAAACAAAAGCTACAAAAGAGAATTTGAGGGCGAAGAAGAAGAAGGAAGAAGAAGCACGACTCGCTACTATGAGGAAGATAGGTGATAAGGTCTGGATGAAGAACTATCTTCGGGCTCATGGCTTCTCTAATAGGCAAGTGGGTCCCATGTCTGAGAACACCTTGTAGCGATATGTTAGTGACATCAAGGCTGACATTTGCTTAGGGAAAAGGAAGGAAATGTATCGAAGGGGACAGGGGATGACCTTCAAACCAACACCTTAACTCCCACTACAACATAAACCAATCCCTTTCCCATTTCCTATTAAAACTAAACCCACCTTTGAACCATACACTCCTGAAACTACACCATCCTCTATACTGCCTAATCACCATAACCACCCCAACTACCAGTTCTCAAAGCCAAAACACTTCCTAGAACCCAAAATACCTACCCAACAACTACTTAAACCATCTCCTCAGCATTCCAAACATCTATCCTTAGAGGACTTTAAGGAGATCAAGATGAAGATCATCAAGTGTACAACTTTTAGCATCATGTCCTGTGAGGAGGTGTCAGTCAAATTGACTTATGTTGATGGCTCCTCATGTTCCCTCACAAGAGATCAATTCCTTAATCTGCCTAGAAGAACACTAGACCAAACTGTTAACTTAACTCTGATTCACTAAATGATGAAAAGAAGAAGCTAAGAAGAAGGTTGGTGACTCTACTGGATTCCAAGAAAGGGGATAGAATGCCAAGTAAGCCCCTTGTGCCAAGAAAGAAAATCATCCAGTGGAGGTTCGAATACTCTTCTCACAACTTTGTTGTTGAGAGAGAGAATGGCAAGATAAACAATCTCAATGCCTCATCTCTGTTACACTTAAGCAGATTTGATATTGTTGAGTTAGCAAAGAAGCCATTCTCCAACCCATCCAACTCCGAGATAGCTGCTCACATCAGAAATCATCTAAGCAGTCTTCATCTCGTCGAGCTAACTGCAAGGACCAAGATTAAATAGGAGATAAAATAGAGAGAGGAGGAGGAAATGATCAACAACCAAAGGCAAAGCCTTTCTTCTAATGGTTGAAGGTCATGAACTTGAATCCATAGTTAGTTAGGAGTATGACTACTACTCCCGTGAACTAAGTCTCTTCAAACAAAGGGTGCATGTCATTCAGATTGACAGACTAGATCTCCTGTCCACTAATGACTTGTACAAACCTCTCAGCACAACTTCAGGGACGAACAAAGAAATGGATAAACATCTTCTGTCCCTAGTAGTGAAGGTTTTGAGAAGCAGGAATAAGTGAGGTTTTGGTAGCATCAGCCTAGGGGCAGTTTGTTGGATCTAGAAAGGCTGGTGCAACCAAAACTACACACTTAGAAAATTTTGGTGCAAATAATTAAGGTCTTCTAAAGCTAAGTATGAAACTTCTGAAGGCAAATGGAGTTCTTCCGAAGGAAAGTACAAGATCATCATCCGAAGGAAAACTCCAACTTCCGAAGACAAAGTCTTCTCTCTTTTGAAGTTCAAGACTTAGAAGAATTCAAGACTACAACTTCCGAAGTATGAAGTCCAAAGGAAGCCTCGGAAGAAGTAGCTACTTTCAAAGTACAAGTAGCTTCGTAAACATGTTCTTCCGAAGCTAGTTAACCTTCGTAAGTACCTACTATGAACCAATGGACATAAGTAAGGTTTGTCTGACATTTCTCTACAAATCTCTGAGATACTGCATGGTGCTTTCCCACACCCATGTAGTTGACCATACTTTATTCCACTGTTTACCTTTTTATCAGTTAGTACAATGCCAACTTTACTTGGTGACAACAGGTAAGTCATGGACATGTAAAGACTACAAAATCTTAGATAAGACATTATCTAAGATGTCTTAACTATAGCTTTGTAGTATTTGCTTTAGCTTTAGGTTTCTAGTTGGTATTAAAGTATATCCGGCTATAGGTGATAGTATATATAGTTTCATATTGTAAATTTTGTAATATGCTTGTAATAGCTTGTAATACTTTGAGTTGAGAAGTTATAAGGCCCCGATCCTAAGACGCTTACACCTGGTCAATCATTGCAGATAAAACATACATTTAAATTTGCTAAAATATCACTGTGGAATAACTTAAAACCATTTCGTATATGAATGATTTCTTTTGCAAAACAATACAATGTAGTTAACTATTACAAAATATTATCATTTTCATTACATCACAAAAATGTCATAGTTCTACAAAATGGATGCCATTCTAAAAAATGCCAAGTAGCTGCCCCGTGCCATCCTCAGCAACAATTACCTACCAACTAGAAAATACATAAAAGTCAGCATTGCTGAGTGAGTTCTACTTTAATAAAATAAAACACTTTTACTTTTGTTTAAAATCTTCTTTTACTTTAATACATGACCATGCATCATATGTACAAATAGATAATCTCATCATTTTATTTCATCATTCGCTCAACACCATTCATTATCATCATTCATTCCTTCCCTTCCGCATCATTCATTTCGTACATACATCATTAACCTTTACATCCATTCGGACCAATGCCATGTGCTATACCCCACCATCATGCAATAAGTGGGTACTGGGCCGAAATTCTATAAATAGACTCACGTACATTGTGTACGGTGGCTTGACCATAGTACCGGGGTAAGCGGAAAGGATCCCATATGTATGGTTAATCACAATGATTAGACCCCAGTGTGCATCCTTCAGGGGTAGCTAACCCGCACACCATTGAGCTAACACCCTTCATTGGGTGTGAACCTCCTTATAGTGCTTGCAAAACTTTCTTACGTTCATTCATCCATTAATGCATGCATTTATTCTTTTGTAACATTCATCTTTTCATTATCATTAACTTCTGCTTTACGTTACATAATACTTTTCGTTCATTTCATAATTATAACACGTAAGGTCACGGAATAATACATAATAGGAACTAAGATCAATATAACACACTCATACATAGCATCATATAAACATCACATACCCCATCCCATATCATCATAAACATCATGCATCATCCATGCCCATACACATACACATGCATAACAAGTACAAGTCATCATAAAACATAACCGACCCTTCGCGGGACAGCGGGGGTTCGGGAGTGGCAGCCCCTGACAGCGGGGTCCTAGGAGCAGCAGCCCTTAGTGGGGTGCAAGGGACAAACCCTAGCCAGGGCTAGGCCGCCAGGTCAGCGAAGAGAAAAAATATTTTCACACATTTGTATAGCCCATTTTGTTATAGAAAAATTGATCTTCCTGTAAAAATCTCTTAACATCTTGGTCATTTAAGTTGCATAATTAGTATGTATTTCCAGCCCCAAACAAGTTTAAAAACTTTAAAATAGGGGATCTAGAACTCACCTAGACTTAGTGAGCAGCTTCTCAATCAAGCTTTCTAAGCAAGGGTCACACTACGCAGACAACAGATAAGTTAAAACTCAAAGGAGTAATTTTTTTCCTAATTTCGCTGCAAGATTAGTAGTTTCACTAGCAGTTTTGCTGGCATCTTCGCCGCAAGTTTGGCTCCTAGTTTCGGCCAACTTTCGTTGGATAACCATGTCTGTAAAACTATCTGTGAAACTACAGTTTCACAGAAAGTTTTCATAGTTTCGCTGGATGACTACATAATTTCACCGGATGAAGACCCACTTTCACAAAACGGGCTGAAATTACGAGCCAACCAATTTTTTTACGCAAAACTTCAATCTTTTATACCCAAAACTTAGGTTTATCGCCAAAGAAGCTATATCTAAGCTTCCTACATTTTTACTTACACAAAAACGTGAGTTTTGGGCGATTCTTTGCCACTTTCAAAAACCCTAAGCCCAAGAATCCAAGTTTACCCTTAAAGAACCGATTAAACAATGTTTTATACTAAGATTCTTGGTTTTTTCTTATTGTTTGGATGCCCACGAACACCAATATTCAATCTCTTGATTAACCGAGCCTTGAATCACCACTTTCTCTCCACTTTCTCTCTCCACACACACTCTCTCTCTAGAAATTCGGTGTTGAGTTGCAAATGAGAGTGGCTCAATCTGATCCTTTTATATATACTAGGCATTCTAGGGACCTTAAACTTGTCGAACTCATAGTCGCGAGATTTACTCAGTCCATCATCCATTTCTTGCTTATTTTCATTAAATAATCCCAGCTAAGCCCATTATTATTAATTAGCTCTTTTCGACTTTATTTAGGGTGTTACAGAAGTAATATACACAAGTACGTTAAAAATTATTTCCTTGTGTTCTTTGTTACTAAATATACTATTATCAACTCTTTGAAGAGTTTCTACTTCATCTAAACCGTGTGTGGTTAAGTTAGTTTGAGAGAAAAACCAATTGTTAGTGACAAATATCGATCCTGCAAAAACAGAGGAGAAACTATTGTGTGTGATTAAGACTCATAAGGCATCAGTACCTAGTGTGTTTAGGTTACTACACACAAACACACTTGGATAAGCTAATAATTTGTTAAACTGTAAGGCCCCGTTCCCAGGACGCTTACTGCTAATACATCATCGCACATAGAACATATACTTTACATTTAATCATTCATAAAACATTGTAGCGGAAACATAAAAATAACTTTTCATATCATTATAAATGATTTTGCAAGTTAATACAAGCGTTCATTTTAAAACATCATTCGTTCGCATTACAATGCAAAAACATTAACAAAAGAATGCTATTCAACATGCCAAGTAGCTGCTTCGTGCCCTTAGCAATACTCACCTGCCAACTAGAAAATGCATAAAATTCAATGTTGCTGAGTGAGTTCTAGTTTTATAATAAAACAATGCTTTACTTTCATTAAAAACTTTCATTGCTATTGCATGTGATCATACATCATACATATATACAGATAATATCATTATTATCTTCTTCATTCTTTCATTACTTTCATTCATTCATCATTTCATTCTTTACTTTCATCATCACCATGAACTTTACCCTTCATGCTCATGGTACTATGCCTAAGCCTATAAAAGACCTTCATCGGTGGTGGTCAACACCAAGTGGTCACAGTACCTAAGGTAGAGTTCAAGTACACCATTGTTATATGCTATGCCCTTCATGCTTATGATACTGGACCTAAGCCTATAAAAGACCTTCATCGGTGGTGCTCGACACCAAGTGGTCATAGTACCTAAGACACGTAACAATGGTTCATCCATATGGTCGATCACAAAGAAAGACCCCAATGTGCATCCTTTGGGGTAGCTAACCCGCACACCGTTGAGCTAACACCTTCATCGGGTGTGCACCTCCAAACATTTGCTTGCAAGCCTTTCTTACATTCATTCATTCAATCATTAGTGCATGCATTCATCATCATGTTCCTCTTTCATTATCTTTCACTTTACGTTACATATACATTCGTTCATTCATTATCATAACACGTAAAGCCACAAGAAAGATAAACGTATGTCATAATAAGGAACATAAACATATCATACAGTCATCATCATGCAAGGCATCATACATACATCACATACATCATGTATAACCATACAATCATCATACATCATCATTATGTATATGCATCAATAACACATTATTACATGCCCAACATACCATCTATGACCCCAAATGTCAACTTACATAACCCCCGGGAATCTCCTAGGTCAAAACCTGCAGTACCTTTTTTCTCCAAAAAGTTATATTTTTACTAAGTGTTCATCCGCATTGACCTTACTGCTCATCCGCATTTGATTTACATCATCCGCATTAACTTACTCTATCCGCATTTTTCATCCGCATTTGTCTAACTCGTCCGCATTTCATATACTTTAATCAATGTTCATCCGCATTGACTTCATCTGCATTGACTCACTTCATCCGCATTTTCATACTTATTCAATGCTCATCCGTATTGACCTCATCCGCGTTGGCTTACTTTACTCATCCGCATTTCCATACTTAGTCAATGCTCATCCGCATTGGCTTACTTTACTCATCTGCATTTCCATACTTAGTCAATACTCATTCGCATTTGTTAGAACCCTTGAATGATTAACATGTTGTCTTTTATTGTATATTTTATATTTTGTACTAGTATAGGGACTAGTTTTGTAAATTGTTAGTTCCTTAGTTTCTAGTATAAATAGCTTAAACTAGAGAGAGTTGCTAAGTAGTTATTGAGAGATTGTGTGCAAGAATTGTTAACTGCTTTCTTACTCTTGTAATTGTCTTAGCTATATCAATGAACTGTGAATTTGTTGATATTGCTTGAATTGATTACA